>CACSLK010003174.1:1197004-1211026 GCA_902706635.1 Striga hermonthica
AACTATTCATCCCATACTTTTACTTCAAATCAATTTTAATTATTTTATTTTAAATATATTTTTAATACAAACTTAAAATTCAACTAACAACTAATCATAATATTTTTTTTTTCAAATAAACCCTAATTAATTCCCCCTTACTCTTTTATACTTGTGAATACTTTAACAAGCAATCCTTTTATACTTCTCAATTCTAGAAAAAAAAAATTCATCATAAAACAAGAGTTATTGAATCACAGGACAAACAGCACAAATATCAAGAATTAGGCTTTCATAAGCAAGCAACATTATATTGACAATTTGTTGCCAAAATAGAGCAATTATCCACATAAAACCTGCTTCACAAGGCAACAGATTCACAGTTTTTGTTGCCAAAACAAAGCAATCATCATCTGTCCACCTGAAGAATCAGGCTTCATAACCAAAACATAAGCACAATTTTGTTGCCAAAACAAAGCAATTCAAATTCACTTAATAAAAATTTAAAGATACAAAAAAACCGAATTTTTAGTTTCCAGTGGCTAAAGAGAGGAACTCCTCACAGTCCTTGGCTCCGGTGCTCGTGAGCGCGTTAACCAGAGTCTTAACGAACCCTCTTAGGTTGTTCTTGAAATGATCGGAGCAGCCCACATTGGCTTTGCTGGCTTCTTGGTGGCCATCTCCGCCCTCGACTAGTGAGCCCACACGGGCCCCATTCGAGTAGGCCACGCACAATGACATGATTTCCCGCGCGCGGCCGACAAAATGCTCGACTACAAGCGGCTCAAAATGCTGCCAAAAAAAATTAATAATAAGAACAATATCAGAAATTGCTAATGCACATCCGAGTTAGGTACGATTGCGTGTTAAAAATACAAATAAATCGGTAGGTCTCGTGTTAGGTGGGCCAAACCATTAGGCCGACATACTTTTTTTTTTTGAAAAAAAAAGGCATACTTTCATTATAAAATGTCAAACGTTTAAGAACACAATAAAGAGAAGTATCATAAACAGAGTATGACATTTGATAGTATAAGTATGCGTTTTTTTTTTTTTTCAAAAAGTATGACAGGTCGACCCGCCTATTGGTTAAGCCGCCTCATGCAAGAATATGTGCAAATAGTTATATGAGGCGGCCTAACCGTTGGGCAGATCAACCCGTCACCGTTTTTTAATCAGAAATGTGTACTTTTGCTATGAAACGTCGTATTTTTGCTTATGTACATTAGCATTTAAATATGAAGGTCGAAAGATATATTTGGAGCATATAGGTGTTTTTGCAGAAAACCCCAAAAGAGATAATGTCTCGAGTTCTTAAAATGGCATTACTTAAACTACAAGTTCTATAAAATATTCCGAAAATGATCAAGGCGCCGAGACAAAAAATAAATAAATAAATAAAAATAATGATAATTTGATCTTTTTTACCATTGGAGGCTTGTTCATGGAGTACACCATTGTCTTGAGGGAGTAAATGAATGCCGTCTCGCTATACCTCAAAGAGCCCTCGTCACCATGCTTTGTGCCCTTTGAGCTTGAATATCCGGGCTCGTTGAAGTAGGGCTCGGTGTTTAGAACCAACCCTTGGATTGAAACCAAGACCTGCAGTAGAGTCGAGCTTCCTTTCATCCACAATTCGTTCCCTCTTCCACTCCAAGTGTTGAGGAGGCTCAAGCATACATACCCACTTTCGTATAGGTTGGGATTCAAGCGAAGCCCACCCGAATAGTAATAGACTTTCTGCCAAACAATAAAAGACACCAAAAGGCTATAATTAAGTAAGTACAGCTCGAAATTTGGTGAAGTTATTATTATTATCATTTGTTTGAAACTTACGGGAGGTGCATCGGGATAATTGCCCGGCAAGTGAAGATCGAAGAAAAAGAGGCCATCATGGTACGGTGTGCCCTTGGCTCCTACAATCACAGCCCTCAGGAGATCCATTCTAGATTCGTAAACCCTCACGAATATTGCATCTGTCAATAATGAGTAACATTAAAACGAAAAGGACAAAAAAAAAAAAGAACAAAAAAAATCAACACATTCAGATACCAATCGAGGATTTATCAGAGCAAAACTTTTGCATTTCATACCAGCAAATGCATCGTCGTATAAAAGCATATTGGAGAAAAAACAATTCTAGAAAGGAAATTTGGTAGAATAAGCAAAATTTAAAGATCACCGGGTAAGTGTTCCTCTAGAATCTTCCACTCTTCCTGTATTCTCTTGGCCCATTTCTGATTCACCTGACAGAAAGAGGACAGTAATTGGAGCTTGGACAAAATTATTAGAAACACAGACAATTCATCGAAATACATAAAACCCATCAAGGCATAAAAGTTCCTCTTTGAGGTTTGTAAACCCATCTATGAGAAATTCCACTGTTCGAAACCAACCCAACAGAGTAATTTTTATATATATTAACTACTCATTGAAAAGGAAAGAAAAAGGGCAAGAAGAACAAGACTTTCTAAGATGTACTCACTGTTTTTGTAGAACTATTAGAACTGGCATAGTGGTGGTCCGAGCAGTCCTCGACAGTATCAAATTTCTTAAAATTCACAATATTCGCCTTTTTCTCATCCGAAGGTCCATCATTTTGATTATCGACATCCGAAATTTCCATAATTTCCTATAGGACAGGGAAAAAAAAGGTTCATTCTCCTACATGGCTGAATAAAAAATGGCAGCATCAACAAGATAATATACACACTGAAAGCGTATATTAACAAAGAGCTAAATGTGTTAAGTTAGAATTTGGAAGTACATACCTTGCCTTTGCCTTTAATGTCAGCTTGCTCATCAATCTACATTGGAGGTTATGAAGGTGGGAAAAACTTTGAGATGATAATTATACTTGAAAAAAAAAAAGGAACGAATAGATGACATGGCAATAATGAGATACGAGAAGCTAGTTAATATTTTCTTTTGTTTTCTGATCGAACAACTTTTTTTCGATTACTAAAACTCATGAAGCCGAGTCACAAAGAATTACTATTGCAATATCAAGCAGGACGAGTAAAATTTTCGTAAAAGTACTAGGAAAATTGAGGTCTTGGATGAGTCAAGCCAAATCCATGGCCTACTCCGTGAAGAGTGAATTTGGCCTCAAGACGCAACCCAACACAATTTGAGGGTTCCAAAACAGTGCATATACTAATAGAAACAACACACCTACAAAATCGACTAAATATGCAATACGTGTTCACATCGCACAAAAATAAATGGTAAATTAATAAAATGGACTTTGAGTTAGTTTACGATTTCATCAGGTCACAGTATAGTTATTAAAAAACAGAACTAGCTTGCATAATGATAAATTAACTACTTCTCTCCTAAATATAAAAGAAGACAACTTTTTTTTTTTTATGATAACACAATCATCATCACACACACAAAGCAAGACTTAAGAATAGCACGCCGTCATGAACTAAACTTCAGATTAAACCAACTTAAACAACATGGGAAACATATCAATATAATTAATTTTCAATTTTCAAAACTGAAGCAGAGAAAAAGGGAGAAAAACATATTCGAACCCCATCTATGAGAAATTCCACTGCAACATACCCACCTATTCGAAACCAACCTAACAGAGTATATTATAAATATATATTAACTACTCATTAGAAACCGAACCGAAAAGGGTAGGAAAAAGTCCTTTCTAAGATGTACTCACTTTTTCTGTAGAACTATTAGATTCGGCATAGTGGTGGTCGGAGCAGTCCTCGATAGTATCAAATTTCTTAAAATTCACACCATTTGCCTTTTCGTCGTCCAAGGGTCCACCACTTTGATTATCGACATCCAAAATTTCCATAATTTCCTGCAGGACAGGGAAAAAAAAGAGGAACATGTTCATTATACTACATGTCTGAATAAAAAAATGGCAGCATGAACACGATAATATTCACACTGAAATCGTATATTAACAAAGAGCTAAATATGTCAAGTTGGAAGTAGGAAATACATACCTTGCCTTTGCCTTTGGTGTCAGCTTGCCCATCAATCTTCAAACATATATAGTACATTTTATTATGAAGCTTTCGGTGGGAAAAACTTTGAGATGATAATTACACTTGAAAAAAAATAAAGGGAAGGAATAGTTGATACGACGACAACGATGAGACACGAGAAGCTAGTTAATAACTTTTTTTTCTAATCGAAACAACCTTTTTTCCGAATTACTAAAACTCATGGAACCAAGTCACAAAATGTGCAAAACAGGTTCATCTTTGGGAATTACTTTGTGCAATATCAAGCTTTTTTTTTCATGATCACTCAATCATCATGACACACATAGCAAGACTTACAAAATAGCATGCCGTTATGAATTAGACTTCAGATTAAACCCACTTAAACAACAAGGAAAACAAATCAATATAATTATCTTTCAATTTTCAAATCTGAACTAGAGAAAAACATAAAAGATCAAATCTTTGACCTCATTTTGCTCGGCGGGAGCTGAAATCGCTTTGCCCGACGGCGCCGCTGCCGAAAGCTTCAACTGTTTCAACCCCCGCGCCGACGAACTGCCTCCCGGAAAAACCCTTTTCCTGAACCAAACGCAAAAACAACAATCAATAAAGCGACCCATTAAAAATCACTAAAGAAAATGGAAAAAAAAATAAAAAAAAGGGACGAATCGAAGCTCACTTCAAACTCCGGAGGTTGTACCGAAAACCCTGCGCCGGCGGCGGCGACTTCATTACACCCTTCATTTTTTCTTTCGTTTTCCTGCAACTAAAACACATCGAACTTCAACTTCCTTTCTTCCCTTTTTCTTAATATACTCGAAACGCTGAGAAAAAAATCCGACCTTTGCGAGAGTTCCGTACGCAGGCGTGATTTCCCGATGGATAAAGATGAAACATCTTCGAATCTTCGAATAATTAGATATTTTTACACTGCCCACAAAGCAAATACCGAAAATATTATTCTAAATGGGAGGATTTTTCGTGCCATGCACGCGAATGAAACTCTCTGCTGAAAAAGATTGGAGAGAGAGAGAGAGAGAGAGAGAGAAAGAGAGAGAGAGATGAAGATTACTGTGAGAGAAGACGAAGAAAAAACCCCTAGAGTTTCGCGGTACATTTTGTTGTGTAATTACGTTTCTGCCACTAGAGTGAAAGTGTGACGTGTGGACCGGTGGTGGGGGCAGATGACCGGTTCATTTTCCGCCGGCGATTAGATTTTTGCTTGGCTCTTTTATAGTAAACTAGTATGAGTCCCGTGCAGTGCACGGGTAGGAGATATTCACTAATATTTATAAATTAAAAGTTCTTATTAAGCAATATTTATAAATTAATAATATGGAATCAATATATAATACAATTACTTATTCTAATTTATAGAAAATGTTATAATGTTTAAATTGTACAAAATTACTAAAAATATCTATTCAAAATTAGTACACAACCCGTGTGGTGCACATAACTGATAATAAACCACATTATATTCGTTTCAAAATAAGTATCATTTCAAAATTTTTATTCATAATTTCGATTTGATTATAATGTGATTCCATAAAATAGTTATTTTGGTAAAATATTATCATATATTTAACAATCTATGTGAATAATAAGTATAAATATAAAATTTATATCGTTTCATTACTTAAAATAATATATTTTTGTATAAAAATATTCAAATAAAAACAATTACACAGTTGATTAATATATTAAACATAACTGACTATTTCGTTTACGTTCAAG
Organism: Striga hermonthica; assembly: GCA_902706635.1. Classification (NCBI taxonomy): domain Eukaryota; kingdom Viridiplantae; phylum Streptophyta; class Magnoliopsida; order Lamiales; family Orobanchaceae; genus Striga; species Striga hermonthica. Next base: position 1,202,698 of record CACSLK010003174.1, read on the forward strand.
TTAATATTGACCCACAAATTATGAATAATTATCTTTTTATTTTAATTTTCAATAAAAACCTTTTTATTTTTCTTCAATATATTATATACCAAATTTAAACCATGCAACTAATAAAGGTAATAACTGCAAGTTTTGTCAATATATTATATTGCAAATTAAAATCATGCAACTAATAAAGGTAATAGCTGAAATATTTGACCAAAATTATTCTGTACATTAATTACATTAATTTAGGCGAGATTTTTCAATTTTTTTAGTCAAAAATATTACTCAATATAGTAAACACTTTAGGCGGGAAATCAAATGTTTTTTTGCTGATTTTTAGTTGCTATTTTAAGTAAATATCACTGCCTCATTATATATTAATACATATCTACATGATTAACACATGGACCGGACTTTAAATCTTATCTTATAAACTAATATTTCCTCAATTTCAATAATTAGTATATTAACTAATATTTATCATGGTATTGTTAGTTAGCAAATTATGGTTTTAATTTAACGAATGTCTACATGATACTATGATAGACATAATGCGGTTATAAAATATTATCTACTAATATAACCATATCATCCAATAATTATTATCATTATGATTTTAATTATCAAATTAATTGATATAAATTTGTATGTTATTGAGTTTTGTGATATAAATTTGTATGTTATTGAGTTTTAAAAATTTGATAAACCAAATTGTAGACACTGAGTTATTATATATCGTGGTATTGTTAGTTTGCAAGTTGGAGTTTATTTAATAATAAGTAAGTGGGAATCCAAATTCTATGAACAATTATTTATCTATATAATATAGCATTATTTCATTAATTACAAAAATTAGTATATTAATTATTAGGTGAGTTTTGAAGATTTAATAAACCAAATTATAGATGAGAGTTAATATATATCTTGGCATTGTTAGTTTGCAAATGGCATAATTTTAAAATTGGTGCTATAATTTGGCCACAGTCCAAAAAACCACCTATATATTGACCACTTTCAAAATTGGTTCTATAATTTCAAAACTTAATCAAATTTGGTCCTTTTTATCCGGAACATGGATTATAATGTGATTAAAATATGACCAAATTTGATTAAAAAAGGACCAAATTTGATTAAATTCTGAAATTATAGGACCAATTTTGAAAGTGGTCAACATAAGGATGATTTTTTGGACTGTGGCCAAATTATAGGACCAATTTTGAAATTAATCCATTTGCAAATTAGAGTTTTGTGGAACACAAATCTCTACATGATAGACATTAGGACTTTAAACTATTATCAGATAATATTCCATATATTTCAAATTATAAATCAACTAATTTAAATCCATGAATTGTCAGTTTGGAAATGAAAGTTTTTTGTTTTCACAAGTATCTACATGATTAATAATTGTGGGCTTTTAAAATATTATTAACTAACATACCATATTAAATTATTATGAACTATATGTTTTCACAATGTTAAGTGGGATTTCAAATCCTATGAAAATTATTTATCTATAATGTATTATTATCTTATTATAATATTAATTACAAAAGTTAATATTAGTATTAGTATATTAATTATTAGGAACAAAATTGTAATCGAACTCATAATTTCAAGTAATATTTATCTTTATTTTGCTCAACTATCATGCAGAGAGTGTCCTATTAATTCTCTATGGAATATTATCTTATCTGATAAGAGGTAAAATTTTAATGTCTATCATGTACAAGAGAGTATCCACAAAATATCCACAAAATTGGGATGAAAAATCGGGAAAATCAAATCCTCTACTAACATCGGCACATGAAAATTTTCAAAAAAATTAGGAAGTCCACTAACATGGCAAATGAAAATTTTCAAAAGAAGGTTACTATATTTAGTTAGGTTTTAAGCGGGATTTCCAATTATTTTTTACTTACTATTTTTGAATTATTTAGCTCCCCTCTTTATATAATAATAGATATAGTAAAAATAAAATCAAATAACTCCGTTCATGGAGTTTGGTTTCTAGATAAAAAAAAATAGAACACATCATTATTTATAGGGAAATATTCGTTACGGAAATACTTCGTTTCAGAATTTTAACGGTTGGAATGGATCGTCATGTAACTAATATAGGATAAATGATCCAATGGTTAAAATTTCCGACGGAATAATCCCGTGACGAAATCGTAGCATTTTCCTTATTTAAAACTTAAAAGTAGTTTTATATATAGTGGAATTTTGCTATTTTTCAAATTATGACAAATTTACCAATGTGGCCCCACAAAAATAGGTCTAATTAAACTTGTGCATAGAGAACTTGATTAGTATCTGTAGTCCAATTATACTTGATCAAAAAAAGGCATAACAACTTAAACACTTTTATACTATATATTATTAAATACTTATATATTAGACTGCATAACAGCACAATAAACAGTATGACAAACACTAATACTCTTACATATGATATATATGACTACATAGGCTGCAAACAAGCCTAGCGGCCCGCAAGTAGCTCACGAGCGCTTGAGTTATAATACTTGAACTTGAGCTCGAGTCCATAGTTCATATGCTTGAATGCTAGACGAGCAATTCAAATATATATAGAATTACCTAACATTATTTGACTAAAATATTCAAGTCAAACACGAGCAAAATTTGAACCGATCACATTCAAGCCGATCTCGGGCTCAAGCAGGTGTAAGAAATCAAGTATTGCTCAAATAAGGCTAATGCTCGACTCAAAAATCATACGACTGCCGAACAAACCATATTATTATAGCAAAAAACACATAATAACCGGGTATTACAGTTCACTGGGGAAATGTTTACAACAAAATCCACTCCTCTAGAACATTAGTAATGTATTTCATTAACTAAAAGATTTCATCCAAAAAAAAAAAAAAGGTTGCATCAAATCAGCACAGGAAGCAAATTACACCACCAACACAACTACACAAGTCACAACACCAAAGAGAAGTAGCAATAATGCAAAGGCCAACTTTATATTCCCCTTTCCTTACAAAATAAAAACGAAGCACAATATCTCACGATAATTCAATCTCGCATTCTACCGATTCTCGAGGTAATAACTGTATCCTCCTGAGAGCACGAGATTTCGCCTTGGGACGAATGCCAATGGAAGCAGTATAAATTTCCATCCTCTTAAGGACTCGAGTATTTGCCAGAATAAACCGAACGGCTGCAAACTCATCCTCGGCACACCCAAACTCACGAATGATTACAGTTTGGAGGGGATATAAGAGGCAGGTACAACGTCCCATCATGGTTATAGACCACCTTTGGAGATTCCAATAACCCTGTCAAGACCAACAATGCCAAAATCGAGGTTCCGGTTGACATAAAGTTTTCTAAAGAAAAAAAAATTATGTGGTGGAAAAAATTAAATTCGGATAAAAACGTTTTAGAGTACACTTTTGTATGGTGTCCACATACCCCATGGAGAATGAGGACTTTGAGATTTTCAGCACTCCTAAAGATCGATGGGAAGATACGCCAGTCAGCAGCCACTTCAAGCCTGACTATATTACTGAACTTCACGTAATAACTAACAAGTTGAATGTCGGGAAACTGCAAATAAGTCGAGGTTCGAGAGCAGATATATAAGAAACGAATTGTATAATTCTATTTTGCATAATTTACTACATATGATAAGGGAAAAATAAGAACTTAAACATTTTAATTATAAGATCTAAATAAGTGTGTCCATCTTGCATGATGGAGAGAGTATTAAAATTATTCATGAACTTTATGAATCAATCAAAGCAGTTAAAATCCCACTAAGTGGGTCGGCTATATGGATCATATGTCGCCATCGTGCTCCATCAAAACACATATCCTCATTCAAATTTAAATACTTTAAATCATTATTTAGTGTCTCCTTCCAAGTTTTATTAGGTCTACCCCTACCCTTCTCACCTTTGAAGTCTCTCCTAAGCACATGCCCAAACCATCTTAAACGTGATTCTCTCATTTTCTTCTATATGGGCACTACCCAAACTTTATTTCTAATACTTTATAAATAAAGTAGATAAAATTAACCAGGGCTATTACATGATGGACAAGTACTCAAAATATTTTTTACTTTCTGATAACTGAACAATAGTGTTTTGGTTACTGAAAATTGGCCAACATAAGAAAACCAGAAACACACGCAGAACAATAAAGACGAAAGGTTCAAAATACGTACCAACTCAATCGAACCCGACAATTTCAGTGCCCTCACATCACCAAGTCTCTTCATAAACCGCAACACGTTGATAACATAGAGGTTCCCATACTCCACAAACATCTCATTGCTGAAGCAGATGTCAGCCTCAACCAAAGAGGCCACCGAGATAAGCTTGATATGGCCGTACAAGCATTCACTCGTCTTGAGGCACCTCATCCCGGGAGCATCCACAACCACATCACAATCCAATTGGTCAGCCATGGAACCGAGCTCGAGCCTCCTCAACGTGGACGAGCGTACAGTCAATTGGCCCAAAGCCTCCGCAATTCCATCCACGGTCAAATCCTCGAGAACTGGACACCCCTCGAGTAGCTGAGGGAGGGCGTTATTGTCCTTGTACTCGACCAAACGTAGGTGAAGCTTCTTGAGGCTCGGGAGGGATGTGGGCCCGCTGAAAGTGGGCAGAACGCATACTTCAAGCCGCAGGTTGACGAGCGTCCCGCAAGAGAAGAGGCATTGGGGCGATTTGACCATATCTGTGGAGTCCAATTCGAGATGAACATTTTTCACGTTGCGCTCGATGGCAGCCCCGATCCAATTCCCGAGGTCGGACTCGGTGAAATCTGCTGAGTTCTCTTGGTAGAGGGAAAAGGAGTCCAAGGCCCGAGCCACATGGAGCGACAGAATGCGGTCCACTGTTGCAGGGAAATTCGGATGGTGGGCCCCACTGCGGAGATCCAGAGTGGGGACGTGGGCCCAGATGGGCCTCCATCTCTTGGAGAGGGTGCTGGTCACCACCGAGTGTTTGGTGGGAAGAAAAGACAGGATGTGGCAGATGATGTGGTCCGGGAGGTGGCTGATGATGTCAGCCGAGACCCACGGGCTGGGCTGCAAATCTGAGGTTCTGCCGCATTTTGTGCTTGTACCCTCCATGAGAAGACTGCTCCTAAATTGAACGGGTTGAAATTTGTGAAATTCACATAAATACTGAATCGAGTTATTAGATCCTAAATTTGTATCTGAGGAAGGTTTTTTTTTTTCTTGTTCATGCCGATCTTCAAACGCAATCTCTGTGCTAAAAATACATTAAGATAAGCCACATAAATTTGTTCTTGGATGATGATAATGTTTAAAACACGAAATCATCCAATACAATCAAACTATTTATGCACAATAGCATAATTATCCAAGATTTTGCTACTCTGAAAGCGGACACACAATGACAGAACTGGATATAAAACTCTTTTGGTTTTGTCTCGCCGGATATTTTTTTTTTTTCTTTTTTGGACGGAACTACGATTGGATACAAATTTTTTACTCAAAAATGAAAATCCACTATTCATCTAATCAAATCACTAACGATCACTATTTTACTACTTTTATATCACATCGACTTCAATAATTACATTTTAACGCATATCAATTCACAAACCAATCAATCAAAATTAACCCAAAATAATCTATATTCAATTGCACAAAAGTAACCTAAATTGGCAAGCCTCATGTAACCATGAAATCGAAGATCATGAGATATAAAGTCAAAAACACATCAGATTTTTTATTTTATTTTATTTCTTGATGTGTGATGATCAGGTCAGAACCAATCAAGCATACCACAAGATCAAACAACATCAGTGTCTTGATTTTTAAAGTATCATATAAATTGGATTAAGACCTCGAAATTACTCTGTTTCACCAAATGTACAAATCGAGGGTTTTTAGTATGCTGTTAGAAGGGTTGAAAACATAACATCCGTTTATGACATGTTCACCATGAATGTAATATCAAATTTACAGATAACATATAAAATGACGAATAATTAGCAAACATCTATAAAATGAAGAACCTTAAGCAGGCAGACGATTGGTGACAGCTGATGGGTATGAGAGAGAGAGAGAGAGAGATAGAGAGAGAGAGAAAGAGAAGGCAAACGGCGGAGAAGGCTAGGTCAAGATGTAACGGGGCTACTTATAGAACAACCAATGACGTCACTAAAAAGCTTTATTGCAGATATTTTGCAAGGTGTCCACTTTTTGATTGTTGGTAATATCGGTCAAACATACCTCAGATTTTTTACAAAAGGTAAAGTATACTGAAGAGGTAATGAATAAAGCAACGCGTATTAAGGCCCGAATGCAGAATATTATGGTAATCACACAAAGTATTTCTCTTGAGCGCTTCACAATTTACCTTTGGATTATCATGATGTTTTGTGATACATATTAGTGCTCTTTGTGACTTTGGAATGGAAAGAAAATATAGCTCATAATAATCGATACTGATTCTTACCATTACAGTACGTAATACAGGGACGAGAATCCATCCAGTTGTTTGAGCTCCTTTTCAGCCGTAAAAAGAGAACAGCAAACTGGCAAAGAATTTTTCAGAAAGATAAGCATCCGCATTAACCAAATAAAATTGTAAGAAGAATTATTGATTGTAGCATATACAAAACCAGAAGATAATCGGAACTTCAAGTATACCCACACTTGAAAACTTCATATAAAAATAAGAGACTATAGGAAATCTATTAAACACAAGGCGACTATAAAAAAACTATTTAACATAAGGTAAGATAAGACCACACGTCCTAGAACATAATCAGAAAAAGACACTTCGATCTTTCCGACTTCTTCCCTTACAAAATTCACTATACACTCACCCCGCTCACATATTTTGAATTACCAATCAATCTCAATCATTATTTAGTTTAGTTAATTCATTTTCATCCCATATCCACTCATACTCCAAAAAATCCATTTCTCAAACAACGCTTCTCTCATCACTATTTCTAAAAATGAAATCATATCCAATAAGATTAAACAATTATACGTTGCTGAAAAGATCTAATACAAGGATAATTTTATCCCCAAATTGAAACTCGAGCCTGTGAATTCAGGCCCCATGTACAAAGAATGAAAAGCCACTCCCGAAAATCTTTTATTGCGGGTGAATATGTATATAATATATATACATTACAGCTAGCAAGTGAGGAACAACCCGTCCCATTCCGTTTAACAACTCTAATCAATATTCACAACCAATAACAGGTACATAAAAACCGACAAACAAGATCACAAAACACACTCCTAAAATTACGAAACACCAAAAATTGGCACTTCGACTCAAGAATAATGCAGAGTTCATCGAACCTACGTGTCAATTTTTCGTAATCTTATCTCCAAATTGAGAGTCCATTACAAATGGAGTTGGAAGAGTCAGTGTTGACAATTCTTCTGGCATCGTGCAAATAATGGACTAGATCAAAATGGCTCAATTAAATTCTAGTGCTTCTTCTATTAGTGAAGTTTCTAGAAAAAATATATCAAACGACGCAACGCACCTTGGGTCGCTATGGAAACAGCCTCCTTGTATTTTACAAGGGTAAGGTCTGCGTACAACTGACCCCCCAGACCCCAACCTGTTTGGGAATATACTGGGTATGTTGATGTTGATGTTGATGTTATCTCCAAATTGAAACTCATGCATGTAAATCCAGGCCACATATACAAGGGATGAAAACACATTCTCGAACACCATTTATTGTGGGTGAAGATTTATATAAACATTACATCTAGCAAGTGAGGAAGGCCCCGTTCCGTTTAACAGCTCTAATCAATATTCACAATCAGCAAATGGTACATAATAATTGATAATAAGATTACTAAACAACATTGATTGATGCCGAAATTTACGGATCAACTCAAGAATAATGTAGAGTTCTCTGTTTCGTTATCTTATATCCAAATTGAAACTCATTCCAGTCAATCAAGGCCCCATACGTAAACGATGAAAACCCAATCTGGAACATCTTATATCGTGGGTGAATATATGTATATACACATTACAGCTAGCAAGTGAGGAAGGGTACCTTCACGGCTTCACCCTCGAGATCTAATCTAACCGGGGTACGTGGGCCCACAGAAAAGCCCCCTTCTTCTAGCCGGAATGTTGGTTGACAGGCGCCGGACGTCGTCGTCCGGCGAGGCGCTGAGTTGCCGTCGCAGATTTTCGGATGTATTCCAGTAGTTAACACCATTAGAACTTCTGTTAGGGCTTTCCACATACACTTGGTCGGTTCAAGGCGGCAGGCAGGCGCCCTGCTTTGAAACGTTGATCTTCACCTACATATACAGCTAAATTAGGGCAACATAACAGGAGAA
>CACSLK010003174.1:1292206-1307211 GCA_902706635.1 Striga hermonthica
TGTTTAAGGTATTAATTTAATTTAATTCCCTCTAGAGTTTGGTTATGTATTGTTTCCATGGACAGTTGCTGCCTTTTTGGGTTCTTTCCACCTTTCTTAGGATGATTATAAAGGCAGTTTTTTTCATATTATAATGTTTTAATTTCCTCTAGACATACCTAAATGATCAAATTTCTCCCTCTTCTTTCAGGTTGATTACATGTTTGACGCAGGTAGTAGCACATGGAAAACATTACACAGTGAAGAACAACATAAGAATAATCTTTCTATTTTGTTGAAGTGGGCTCCAGTCACCACAGAAGCCGAACTTCTGAAGCATGTGAGTATAGCTTTCACATTTTGTAACTTTTTGCATAGCTCTTGTGAGTTTTTGGCTTCTGCATTTCTCTTTTCAGGAGAAATTCATTTTCCATTTTGCCTTATTATCACCTTGTGAACTTAATGCACACATTATTCTTGTGTTGCAGTGTGATGACATAGGCCCCCATGGTACCAAGATAATTGTTTACAATTTGTGGCAAAACGATGAAGGAAAAATGGAACTTGATTTTGAGACAGATACGGAGGTTTTTGTTGGTTTCTAATTTTCTGCATTGTTGGATTTACTGCAAAAATTACCCCACAATAAAAAAAAGGAAAAATTATGGAACATATTGTATCAGTTTTGATATGGGCTTTAATTAAATGGCATCAGGATATTCGTTTATCTGGTAAAGGTCACACTACTACTGCAAAAGGTGTTCCTCGGAAGGACCCAAATGAAAATCATCTTGCTAACCGTCTTCACTATTCACTACGTGTAAGTTTATTTCAGCTACAGTTATTCATGTGATTATTTTCTATACCATGGTCACTTGTCGACTCATAGATTCAGGAATAGGCTAGAGATATATTAGGAATTACTCTGGAATCTGAAGATACAGTTCCCTATCACGTGGCATTCAGTATAACTGACCTCTAAATACATGGTATCGAGTAAAAACACTGAGTATCAAATCATACTATCAGCACACTCCTTCATGTGTGAAGGATCGGACTCGAAGAATTATTGCAAGGACGTGAGGTTGAAAATAGTTGGGTCAGGGAGGAGTGGTAATGTGTGTTAGAAATAATCATCTGCATGTACAGTACATTAAATTGCATGCGTCAAGCTTGTCACGTGAGCTATTAGTACTCACTACTCACAGAGACTTTGTGAATGAGTCTTCTATCTGTTCACTGTGAACACCACTCTGCGGACAAAGCTACTATCTCTCAACATGTTATTTTGTACTGTGGATTTGATAGGGCAGTGAGATCTAGGACTGCTTGTTTATTGCAAACAAGACTCATATGTTATGTGATGCATATATGATGCTACTGATTATATAAGATACCTTTCCTAATTATTTGATGAAAACAAATTCTTGTATAGATGCTTAGATAAAATTTTATTTATTTTTTCTTATTTTTTAACTGATAATTGGTCTTCGCAGGCATATTTATCAATTTTATACTTACGAGCTCCAGAGAACTTCTGCATATTATTGCGTGGACGAGCTGTTGAGTATCATAACATTGCAAATGATCTCAAATATCCTGAATTTATATTGTACCGACCTCAGAACGTAGAGGTAAGGGTTCGTTTTAGCAAAGGATAGTTCATAGATTGCTTCAAATATTATATGATTTTTTTTCCATATAGATTCACATACATGGATGCACTGTAGACACTAATCTACTTAAGATTTAGCTAGCACGTGAGCACAAAAACATACATGTAGGTTGGGTTTTGTTTTACCGAAGGATGATTGAGGAGATTGATTTGATTATGATTTGAATAGAGGTCAATATAGTGCACCCATATCACAAGTAAATTTTTGCTTTAGAGAGTCTTAGCAGACAAAACATACATCTCCAAAAGTATAGGCTCATATGGTGTTGTTTCGATCATTGTTCGTGTAAATGGCATAACTTTCCTGGAGGCTAGGTATGTTAAGCTGGTCTTTGAACCTAAGTGGATATGTTGGTATAAATAGGATTAGATTGGACCTAACTGAAAGATAAATGCAGTCAGCATCCAACGGAAGCTTAGCACCTTTCAAGATTTTTAAAACTTGATTGTCATTAAGATATTTGCATTTGTACTATTTGAATACATATATTTGAATTATAGGGATGCTTGTATCGGAATACGGTACTTTGTGTGTAGGTTTGGAAGTGATGATCCGTGATAGATTATTTTCACTATGCATGTTGTACACGATGGCAGTGAAAATATGTTTGGAGGTGTTTCCCTAACAATTGTGGCCAAGAACAGACTGTGCGAGTTGTTAACCAATTTACCCCAGTTAGTTCCTTGTGTAGGCTCCCAATTAGCTCCTTATAGCTTATTATATATGGTCTATAGAGGATAATCGGGTACTTGGGTTATGGATCCTAGTTTTTTATAAGGAGAATTTTCCTTTAAAATTTGTAAAATGTGTATTTTATGATATATATATATATATATTAATTTATTTTTATGTGTTTTCAGAAATATAATGATGATAAAATAAGTGTTATTAAATATTATGATATTTTATCATTCACATTTTGAAAATTTTTTCCCTTCGATTTTCAGATATTTTTTATATGTTGTGGTTGTGTTTAATTGTTAAATAACATTTCGTGTTAGAATTATTTCACCAAACATTAATGTAGTAATTTAGAACCAGACTCTATGAATTATTTTTCTATAAACAACAATACCAACTCCCGCTTTATCCGGTGTAACACTATCCCAGGGTTTTCATGATTTTGTATCTGTATCCTGTTTTGAGGTTATTTTAGCTTGAACATATTTTCCTCAAGGGGAAGGGTTCATGAGAAATTGGAAACTTTAATTTAGATTGGATTATGTATGATTACATGGGGACTGGATACTGAATACCGTGAGAGGTAAATGGATCTTAACTAGTACGACACTCTTCTAAAGGATGAGTGTTACCACATGGTATTTGTATACTGGATTGATTATCAAACTAAAAGAATTCATTACTTTCAAAATCAAAATTGCACATTGTCAAAAATAAGAATTTCTCATATTGCACGCATACCACTAGCATTAAGAGTAGGCAGATAAGAAACACATAGGTACAGACCTCATAAAAACAAACAATACCAAGCGGCACATACACATATAAGAGTAACCTCAATTATATGGACTTTATCAGAATTTTCTTGATTGTGCAGGGTTCGGTCCTGACAACAATTGGCTTTCTGAAGGAAGCTCCAGCAGTTAATATTCATGGCTTTAATGTCTACCACAAAAATAGATTGATACTGGTGACTGCTTTTAATTCATCACTCTTGACTCTTAGTATTGTTTGCCAGAATTTTTTATTTAATGTAGATTCGTAAGTGGGGTTAGTTGTTCTTCCTTAGTGAGAACACCTTCCTGGAATATAACAATATCCTTTTCTGCTAACTTCAGTTTAGCAAGCTATTACTGAACTTTTTGCTACATGATGGCTAAAAATTGGTCCTACCTCTGCCCTTCTCAAAAAGGGGGAAAAATTATATCAGAGGATTATTTTAATAATGACATTTTACATAGTTTATATTTTATTTGAACCTTTATCTTACATCCTTGTAACTGTCTATTACCACGCAGCCCTTTTGGCATGTCGTAACGTATTCTGACAGCCGAGGCAGAGGTGTTGTGGGTAAAATCTCCATTGCTCTCTCTTTACTTCTTTCGTCCTGATTGCATCAGCATGTCACTAATACTGCATGGATGACAGGCGTTTTAGAAGCAAATTTTATTGAGCCTACCCACAACAAACAGGAGTTTGAGAAGACTTCAGTTTTCCAAAAGCTCGAAACCCGCCTGAAAGAAATGACGCAAGAATACTGGTTAGTGATTAATTTGATTAAACAACAAATGGAATATAGCTTAAGTATGAGCCAATTTCGACAGTATCTATTATTTCCTTGCCCCTTGCTTATCGATTATTTTCATATTCTAGCCAGTATGATTTTATTTGAAATATTTGATAAGCAAGGTACAATAGCTTTCTTGTTTGAAGGTAAATCTTTGTACATCATGGCTAATGGTGCAATCACACATTTATCTTCATATAAGCATTGTTGAAGTTTGGCAGGGATTATCATTGTGGACTCCTTGGGTATCAAGTCAAGAAAGCACCTCGACCGGGCATGATGCCTAAAGCGGCCTCCAGTTCTGGGCTTAGCCACAGTATATATAAACCAGTTGTGCTGGGCAAAGATACAGGCACAAAACCATCTTTTGCAGCCGGAGCTAAAATGCGTGAAATAGATGTCCCATCCAATCCCATGGGGACAAAATCTGGGAGGTCCTTACCATCTGGTCATCAAAATTCTCTCGGTAAGTCAATATATTGAGGCCGAGTATATATATATAGGATGTGGTTCAAACGAGAACCAAGTCTTAGTGTGAGAACTGCTATTTTTAATTGTGCGTAGTGCTATGATTGATTGTGTTTGGTGCTATTTTTAACCCGGATGAATTTTATTAAATATGGCAACACAATTTATATTAGCATTTGTGAAAATGATAGCATCATCTAATATTAAAAATAGCATCAAATACGTTCTTACACCAACACTAGTTTTTATTTGAACCAGCCCCTATATCTATATATATATATATGATATGCTGCTTGTTTTTTAACTTAAGAATATATTTGCACTATCGTTGGATAGGAGCAGCTTTCAAGAGGAAAGGACATGACCATGTTGTGGTGCCTGGAAGGGTGAAGAGGGTAGGAGTCATTGGCTCCAGCAAATCTAACTCTGTTTCTGGTGGAAATGTAAGGACTCTTTTTTTATTTTTTTTCCATTTTGTCATTTATCGATACTCTTAATAGAACTGTTAGAAAATATTTGTGCCAAGTCAAGAATTGTCTTTTTGATAATCTATCTCATTTTTATGTTGCATGCTATTGATCCTGCAAAACAGTTGAATGACCAAGAAGCTGCTAGCATAATTGAAGAAAATCGAAGTCTCCGTGCCCAGTAAGTCTTTATCATGAAAATTTGACTTGTTGAAAGATAAAATCCTTAGTTCACTGCCTACAATAGCTGTTTCAAACTCATATGAAGGATCAGAGCCACCTATCTTGTACTAAATTATATGACGATAGCTATAAGCTCTTCGACTTAAGCCCTCATATCCATCTGTTTTTGTATTTAGGTGTCATGAGTTTGAGAAGTCGAACGAAGAACTCGATCTGAAGGTAAGAACAAGTGCTTTATTTGGTAGCTCGACAGAAATAAAAGTACTGTTTGTAACTTTGACTCGACCTAAAAGTAATGTTCTTGTCTAAACAGTTGTCGCGTCTCACGGAACAAGTACGAGAAGCACAGCGCGAGTATGCCCGAGTGCTGCTAGAATCGAAATTATTGGAGAGAGTTACGAGGGAAATTAAACAATCAAGACCTGGTGTCTAGTTGAAATAATTGCATCAAAAGGGCTCATCTTGTATTTTTATTTTTATTTTTTTTGTATGTAATTGTTTCTGTACTAAGCTCTTGTTTATTTGTTTCTTCCGGTGGTTTTGCTCCTCAGTTTTAACATCTTTGATGACAATCTTGATATTATTGTGTTATTATCGTCTAGGTGAAATAGGTCAAATATTATCACAAAGACTTGCGTGGCCTTTATGGTCTAATGACATCTAGTTTTATTAGTTTTATTTTGATTTTTATTTATAAAAATTTTCAAGACCGTATATTATTTTTATTTTTATATTTCTTTTAAAAAATAAGGTCTCCTCATGAGCATATTTTTATTGCTTGATAGGAAATGGACAATTTTATGTATTTATTTCGATTGATTGCTTTTGGCTTGTTTGGCCCTGTAATTTTCAAAAGAAGTCGAGTCGAATTATTTTTGAAAAATAAAATTATTTTTATTTATTTATTTATCTATTTTCTCTATTTTTCTATTGTGTAATGTAATATTTCATAATGTTACAAATTATAATTTGTAAATGAACATCCATGAAAATACGTACGTAGGTAAATTGTAGAATGTGTTGGTAAAGTTAACTGAAATGCAATTAAATTATAGATATTAATGGTATAGCATAGCCACCGCTTATTGTAATTTACACTTCCAATTGTGATAAGTTATTAAATAGATAATTAAATAAAATTAAATTTTTAATTCTTGTTTATATTGTAAGCACAATTAGTTCTAAATATAATGCACTAAAATTGGATTAATAATGAGTAAGTTATGGATAAAATAAGAATTAACATAATATGTGTGTATACTTGATATCAATACAAAAGGAAAAGTCAATATCATTAGCACAAAAAGATTGACCTTACACTCAAAATCACTCAATTATTTACTTTCTATAGTTAATAACATAATATAACATGGGAAAATACTACAATTCTGTTACTATTCCGTTGAGATTTGTAAACGTCAGATGCACATGCTACACTAATATAGATGTGCATCTAACATTTACAAATTCCAAAATGGAATGATACCCGTAACAGGACTATAGCCTTGCCCTATAACACGACACATTTTGCCCAATAAAATGTTTTTTTTTAGGCTTTTAGCTCAAGATAATTAATTTTAATGAATAAACAAAGTAACAAACTAACAAAATATGAAACATTTTAAACAACAATTATTAGACAATTCATAAATCCCAACTTTAAATCATACTCATAAATGTGAATGACCACTAATAACACAAACTAACGCCCCCACAAAACATTCCTAATAAAACCCCTAAATTAAAAACTGAATAATAATAATAATAATAAAAAAGAAATAAATAATTCCATTAAAACCCAAATCACACAGCCAAGCAGACATTTATGACAGCCGAAACCGCCGGCACCATCACGGCCGTGAGCCCCCACCCTGCCGCCGTCGCCGCAAACGAGCGGCGCGGCGGATGCGCCGCCGGCGTAGAATTCGCCGACGGTCCGTCCTCCGGCGCCGGAGCCTCAGCTGGCGAGCTGGCAGGTGACGGAGCCTCTCCGACCCGTGGGGTTGGCGACGGAGCCTCCGGCGGCGGCGACGGCGGGCGACTGCTCCTGACGGCTAGGACGACGACGACGAGCTTCTGGCCGCGGCCGCAGCTGGATTTGTTGCCGCTGATGAAAAAGAACGGCCCAGATCGTTCGAATTTGAAGGTTGATTTTCCATCGTCGAATTTTACTATAGGGTTTGTGGTGTTGCAGAGGGTATAATCGTCTTTGTTTACCACCAGCACCGAGTCTGAGCCAGCCTTATATTTGAAAACTACAGAAAATGCAAAATCGTGTATAAAATAATGGGAGATTCTACAATCCCGTTACGGGACCATCCCGTCGAAATTTGTAACCGTTAGATCATTAACTTGCATTAACTTGAAAACAAGAAACTTACATAGAGTGTCATTAACTTGAAATCTCAATCTTTCAGCCCAATGATTGTAGCTCTCAGAAGGGTTTGTTTTCCATCCATCTTTGCCCCCAACATTGAATCGAAACCCATTCGAAGAGTACGAAAATAACACGAAAAACATTAGAACCGAACAAATCGTACGACAAGCCATGGCGAAAAATAAATACCAAGGAAAATCTAAAGAGACCCTTTTTTTTTTTTGTTTTCTTTCACCTATGGAAGAAGATAAAAATGTAGAGATATTTTGTAGAAAAATTAAAGGGAAAATTAAAGGAGAAGGATTGAAACTGATGTATAGAATAAGAAGTAATAAAAGAATTATGTGCATGCAAAAAATGGTGTAAATGAAAATGGGAATTTATAGGAGGATTAGTGTAGAGTTTACCGTTGCAAAAAAAAAATATGCAAGAGAGAGTAATAAATCTTGGCAATAAAGTTTCATGTTTGGCTAATAAATTTAGGTTTTATCCCTAATTGAGTTTCTTTTTCTTTTTCTTTTTTTCTTTTTTTTTTAGTCCTTGAGATGGAGATGCACACTTGGCAAGAATGTAGAGGCTCAACGATTTATGCGAAAGAATATTGAAATGGCACAAATTCTTATTTGAGACGGCTGAATGGTTAGACGAGTTGACTCATCATATTTTCTAAAGAAAATGCATACTTTTGTTATGAAACGTCATGGCACAAATTCTTATTTGAGACGGCTGAATGGTTAGATGAGTTGATTCATCATATGTTTTTAAAGAAAATGCATACCTTTGTTATGCAATGTCATACTTTGTTTAGGTTTTCTTAAAAATATGACATTTCTAGTTTGGAATTAGGTGTCTGTATTAAAAAAATATGATTGTCTAACCATTAGACATACTTAAGATCCATAAACACACTTTGTGGATATTAAAGTGTGTTTACCAAACACGTGAGAAGGTGTCACGATATTTGAATGTCATAACAACTGTGTGTGGTGTGAATCGTGTGATATGTCAATCTTCCGCCTTATCAGCTGACTAACGTATTAATTCGTACCTATCACAGCCAGAAGAGCGAGAGTGATTAGCTATTAATTGTTGTATGTAATGTAAAGAATGCTGACAAAATTAAACAAAAAAAAAATGGAGGTAACAAGTAATATAAATCATATTATGTTTTATTTATTTCCATATTATCAATGACAACATGGCGCAAACTCGCTGAAAAAAAAAAAAAAATATATATAAAATATGAATACACAATTCATTCGTCTTAATTCATTTGATTTAACTCAGGTCTGCTACAAAAATAAGTAATCAAGGCCCATTAGAAAACTCCACCCTTGTCCATTTTGTGAACTTTGTGAGCAATAAGAGGCCCAACATCTGGACAAACAGTCCGCAGATCAGCCCAATCCATAATCCCTTGGAATACAGGCCCAACTTGAAAGCAAGCAGCCCAGCAATGGGCATGCCAATCAAATAGAATGTCCCCAAGTTGATGAACACTGCCAAATGCTGCCAGCCACAGCCTCTTGCCACCCCTAGTAAAATTTTCATTTCATTTAGTGTGTGTTTGTAAATCTAGATAAAAAATAAAAAAAAATAAAAAAAATAGCTATAGTCGATAATTTAGTCGATGGTTAGTACGCGACATTTCGAGCTTATAGCCGATAGCTTATGCCAGAAAAAATTAGTTAATACAATAAAAAATATTTGATAAACATAGCTGATACACGTCAACTGTAAAAAATTTCAATATGTTCTTTCGAAAACCTATCTATAGAAACTAGCTTATGACTTGGAAGATCGAAACAAATGTAAGCTCAATCAATTATTTGATAAAATTTTTCATTTAGTAAATTTCGACAAACCTGATAAGATTCCTTGAACGAAATCGCACAAAATGGATAAAACGAGAAACGGTGTCATGGAGGCGTAGGCTTCGATGATGATGGGGCTGTTGCTGAAGCTGTGGGCCCACAGGTTGTGGCCCAACGACAGTGCCAAGACGACACAAAGGGCGAGAAGGAAGGTCAGTTTAAGAGTGACGGCCATGGCCCGTTTGGCCCGGTCGGGATATCCCGCACCCAACTCGTTCGACACCCTCGTGCTGAAAATAGTAAAAATCAACCGGGTTTATTAGGGTGTATTCCTTTGGGATACATAAAGATTTGCTGGGAATTTAAGAGTCTGGTGCATTATATTTAGATTTGAATTTTTAAAAGTCCTGAGGTATTCATTTGAAATTTAAAAAAATCTTAACTAATCGATTACGAGATATTTAACTTATTTGACACTGAAATTTACCATGACTTTAAGATTTGTTGAGAATTGCCAAACAAAAACTTTATGCGAAATCTCATCCCAAATACCACCTAAATCTCAAAATGTCTCAAAATAAAGTCCTGAGTGATTTAGAAAAGTTGCATGGTGAATTACAAAAACTACCCCTCATGCCTTTTAACCAAAAAAAAAAAAATATAATAATAATAAAATTCAAAAGTTCCCTCCTTTTTAAACTTGTAAAGATACTACAAACAGTTGATTCATTATGTGATATGGTAGCAAAACCTGGAGGGGTGGTTTTGTAATTCCGAAATTTACAAGGCTACGTCCGTATTACGTTGTGCGAAGTTTTCGTAATTCACCCAAAAATTCGTAAAACTAATTCGTTGCATTTCGGTACCTGGCAGCAGCACTGAGACCGTAAGCGACCATGTAGCTGATGGCTTCTGTATTTACACTGTAAATATAATTTTACAGCTTTGATCACAAACCTTAACAAGAACACTTAAAGGGTAGAAATATAAACAGTAGAATATATATCTTACCACATTGCAATTAATGAAGTTGAAACTTCCGAGTTCGGCATCAACCCGGCTAGCAACACGAGAATCTCAAAAGCCCAATACTCGAGGCTGGTCCACAATGACAAAATGGACAATGTAATTTCATCAAGCCATAGCCCGCATAAAAAGGGAAAAAAAATGGAAAAAATCATACACCTTTTGTGTTCGTATCAAATAAGAAAAATCGACACATAAGTGTTACGTTCAGCTTAGATGGGGTTAGGACTGCAAATGAGTAAAGCGCTTGAGTCAAAGCTCGACTCGAGCTAGAGTTTGACCAAACTCGATTCAAGTTCGAGCGGCTCGAGTATGTTATCGAGTCGATCTTTAGCCCAAATTTTCAAAGATCAAGCCGCTCGAATATGCAATAAAATACTTAAATACCCTTTATATATATTAATTCGCGAAGTTATAATTGGTGCATAATTTATAGTTGTTAAAATTCGAGCCAAACTCGAGCATCGAACCGATCTCGAGCATCGAGTCGATCTCGAGCATTTCCATTTGTTTCGCAAGTCGAGCTCAAGCGTCATTTTCATGGCTCGTCGAGCTCGAGCATTGAAATAAAAAAATTGATCTATGCTCGACAATTTCCATGCTCGACTCGGCTCGATTCATTTGCAGCCCTAAGGTAAAATTGCAAAAGTCCGAAATTCTACCCTTCTACTTAACTGAATACATAAAAGTATGAAAAATATCAAACCCAATCCAACAAGACTGTAAATTTGAAAGATGAAATATTAGTAAATACTAATCTTGAATCGCACGTGCATAAAAAAGACCAGTTACCAAAAATTATAGTATCTCCAAAATTTTGTAGCTCTAAAACCTATGAGAGAAGAACCACTCACCAAACCATGGCAGCTGAGGGCAAAGCTAACTTGAAATTCGAGTATACATAGCCAAACGACTCCCAAGAAAACCCGGTCCATGTATCATTAAACTTCTCATCCTTAATCACATAAAAACCCAACATAAGAACCGAGACCCACAACGAGACCGAAGCTGCCAGTGGGGCCCCACTGTACGCGAGCGAAGTCCCGTGCACCAAACCGTAGGCAATCCCGATGTGGGCCGCCAGAGGGACCAATGAGCACACGACAAGTGGCATCACGACGGACTGCGTTTGGAGGAACCTCAAAATGTTCTGCAAGAACCCGTAAGCCACGAGTCCCGGGATGAGATACCTTAAATAGAGACCGGCCGCTTTTGCAATTTGAGGATCTTGATGGAGTAATGTTAGAATAATGTCTGAATACCACCAGATTACGGATACTATAACCGTGAAGATTATAGTGATGATGCAAGAAGCTTGGAGGTATATACCGAGCATTCTATACATTTTCGCACCGTACCCTTGTCCGCATAGCGTCTCGAGAGCACCACTCAAGCCGACCTAGAGAAATTTAGTCGAGAATTTTGGTTAACATTTATTTATTTATTTAATTATTTATTTTTTTTATCGCAACAGAACAAGAATAGTTTATCTCATCACCTCCAAAGAGAGAAAATGATAACCAACCACAGTTAAACACAAACTCAATTTTCGATAATTAAGGGATATTTGAAGAAATGCCACATTTCCACTTCGTGCTTTGCAAAACGCCACCTTTTGCCGCAAGTCGTAACACGGATTTAGGTTCGTAAATGTCAATGGTGGCGTTTTTACTCAACTTACACCCGATTTTACTGCAAGAAACTCGAAAATAATTGTGCAAATACAGAAAGGCAAGCACAGAGCACCACTACATTCTCACCACTCAGTATCATGACACAATTCCAAATGTGGGCATATGTTTGTCTGAATATTCACTTTCACATTCATAGCATAATGAATGAACCACAAATAGCAATAGTTCTTGGAACAGTTAAGGTACACATACAAAATGTTGCATTTGTTCATCAAGGGCCTATATAAGTGAGGCTGATTTTCGAGCAAATATAAGTACTTTCAATCGGAAATTCCACACTCTGAAAACTAACATAAACAAAAGTACCACAAATTCACACCGTGTGTGGATTTTTGTTAAAACAAAGCATGACGGTTCGACCGCCTAACGGTTAGACCGCAACACACAAGAATATTGATGGGCTACAGATCCTTAAACACAGATTGATAATAAATCCTGAAATCCCACAGAAAGTGAACACACATTTAGCACTTATTAATCAGACACAAATATGATGGAAACAACCTAAAAAATAAAAACTATCTTTCCCCTGAAGTTACCATGAGGGCAAAACCAGAGACGGCGGCCCACGAGTTGGCGAGGTTGGAGCCGGCGAGCTCGAGGTCTCCGAGGTGGCCGGCGAACATGACCGAGACGAGCGGGATG
Organism: Striga hermonthica; assembly: GCA_902706635.1. Lineage (NCBI taxonomy): Eukaryota > Viridiplantae > Streptophyta > Magnoliopsida > Lamiales > Orobanchaceae > Striga > Striga hermonthica. Next base: position 1,304,784 of record CACSLK010003174.1, read on the forward strand.
AAGTAGTACGAGACGTTGGTCAGAATCATCGGCAGCGCGAACAGCACCTGCCCCTTGGCCTCCTCCACGTCGATGGCCCTGCCCCACCACCGCGCCTCGGCCGCCGCCGCTTGAGGCGGCGGCTTCCGGGCCAAAAGGGGTGCCTGCGCCGCCTCCGGGTCGCCGTGGGAAGACATTTTTCCCCACCTACCACCACCCCAGCACGCGCCAAACTACCTATTTGTTGTGGGCGAGAGCTATCGACTATCGAGACAACAACCCCTCTTCTAATCGTTAATTTATATATATACTAGCAAAATATTCGATTTTTGCAACCAGCCCTCTTAGACTTATGACCAGCAAGTAGAGTCGTGCATGTGCCTGTCCACTATCCTTTTGTAGACCGTCTGTCTTCTAACAAAAGATTCAATTTGTGCAATTTATTGTCCTCTTAGACTTATGACATGTAATCCTTTTGTAGACCGTCTGTCTTCTAACAAAAGATTCAATTTTTGCAACTTATTGTCCTCTTAGACTTATGACATGTAAGTGAGGAATCGTATATGTAACTGCCACTACCCTTTTGTAAGCCATTTATCGATCGTTTGGTCGAACACCAATTTTGACCTATAAATTTAATTTCACAAATCAAAGAAACAAAAGATTCTATTTTTATAGAATTTTGTACAAATGGCTCTGAAAAAATCTTGAAATAAATCAAGTGGTAGATAAAAGTCAGACCTGCAAGTCTGCAAACTACATTTTATGTATGCATTTATATGGGAATTCATATTTATTGAGATGAAATAATAATAAATTAACAATAAAAAGGTTAGCCACACTTGCAAGACATGCTTAATGCTTAATAATACTTAATAGGATTAAACTACCAGTCAATTTTTACTTAATGAAATCCATTGCATATTTCATTTCAATCACAAAAAATAAATCAAAATTCTAAAATGACAATACTTTTGTGCTTTTGTGTTCTTAATAACTTAAATGCTATATAATTAAAACCGAATCCAAAAAAATTGAGATACAAACGTACAATTCAGCGTGGTTCGGTTAATTTATTTTGGTAAAAAAATTAAAATAAAATTATGTTCAACTTTGTATGTATTGTGGTACGATTTTGCTAATTTTTTTTTTTTTTAGGTTGGATTTAGGTCAAGTTAAGTTTTGCACAAACCCAACTCAAATATATTTAATTTAAGAAAATAACCTGAAGAATCGAGTCAAACAGTGTAATTCGGTGCGGCTTATTTGTAGTATAAAAAATAATAATTCAATAATAATGTATCCATCAAATCATTTATCAATTTCACGTAGTCATCTTTTCTCTATCAACTACCAATATAAACTCAAGCAAATAAAACTTAAGCAAAATAATTTGTGGGCAATTTTTGAATTTAGGTGACTGAAATGTGTGACAACTTCACTATCACTTTGTTGGCAAAATAATTGCAATAGTTTGGTGTGAATTAGCCTTTTATGAATATATATTTATTCTATAAGTGGCAATATTAATTCATTACTATAGATTGTTTCTTGGACACATTGTAAGGTGATTGATAACATTACAAGAATCCTATCTTTTATAGATAAGATATTGCAAATAATTTGCGCTAAATTCAGGTGATTTGAAATCTTATTATGACATAAAGCACCCCCAAATAGGAACTTTGGTTTTACTATCACTTATCATGTGAAATCTTTACTTAATTGTATTTGTTTGGAGTTTTAAGAAACATTTTAAAACTTTTTTTTAAGATTTGCTGACTTTTTAAGGTTTTGAAATATAAGAGAAATTAATGCAAAATTTTAAGTTTGCAGGTGGGGTTTGTGGCGAGATTACGATTTTTGTTTTTGAATCTCATCAAAACTGAAAAAAATAGTAATTAATATTAGTGAAATAAGTTAATATATTTGTTATAGTTCTTTGAGATCACAAATGATTACTTCAAGACTTTTATAGGTTTTAAGAAATTCAAATTAAATGTATTAGAATTATTAAAGTCTCAATAAGTTTTTTAAGAATTTGATATGCATACAGGAAAATGCTCCCCTATCCACGGTGGACACATATTAATATGCTCACCGCTTATGTGGCATACACACATTGGTGATGTTAATATGTTCAAAAAATACATCACCAATGTGTGCATACCACATAAATGGTGGGCATATTAACATGTGCCCACCGCTCTATGCATACACGCTCATTAGTTGGTCTCGCAAAAACTAAATATATGTAAATGGATAAAAAATCTTTTCAATTTACGTCCTGCATGTGTTTTCAATCGGGTATATAGTTTTTTATAATCTATACTAAACCTGTTTTAGGGATTTTCAACCTATAGATTTTTTATTCTAAATTGCAACCTAAACTTCATTAACATTCATAATTTGCACGCTCCCTTGATGTTTGTCCCATTTTTGTTGCGTT
>CACSLK010003174.1:1313623-1325866 GCA_902706635.1 Striga hermonthica
AAATAATATAAACCAATCATTCTTACACATCACATCAACTTTAATTCACTATTCATCCACTCACATAATTTTAACTACCTATCATTTCCAATCATTTTCAATCATTTATCTTTTACTTTTACATCAAATCAATTTTAATTATTTTATTTTGAATATTATTTTAATACATTCTTAAAATTCCACTACAACTAACCATACCACCTTTTTCAAAATTAACTTATAGTTAACCAAAATAACTCAATTTGAAGAAATTATTTCATAAACAATCAAGCCCCATTTTGAGGTCGTGTAAGGTTATGGTCGAACAATGTAGTAAAAAATCGTTTTCGAGCTTGTTGGTTTAATTGTTCGTCAAAGTTTAAGTGCTTTTTCGATTAATGGAGAATTCTGACTTTTTAAAATAGTTTGGTTAACTTGAGTTTTGTTAGTTCGAATTTGAAAATAAAAAAGTAAAAAATGTTTTAATATTTAAATTTTTTTATTAAAAACATCTTATAAAAATAAAATAAAAATTATATTAAATTACTGTTTGTAAATTATTAAATATTCACGAACGAGTTTGTGTTCGTTGGAAATTAACAAATAAATGAGTTCTTGTCAAATACGTACGTGCTCGGACGAGTTTTATTCGAGAACATTTGGTTCATTAATAGCCTATAGCCTAATCCAATCAATGCAATTTAATTTTAGTGAATGAATATAGCCTATAGTTCTTCACTTTTAGCAAAACATTAAGTTTATATTATAGAAAACACAATAACTAACGAAGCCTATCAAAAATTATATGAAACTGTCGGATGGATCCCTTATGGAGTCATCCATAATTTTATGTACTGATACATGTTCAATACATCATTTGTGTATATTGTGGATAGCTCCGTAAGCCGAGCCATTAGATGACTCCATAACAAAATCGTCAAACCTATACCCAGAAGTAGTTAAACTAAGGGTGTGTTAATTTAGAGCTTTTAAAATTTTTTGAAATTATAAAATAATTCTAGTGTATTTTTTATTTATTTTTTACTTTTAAATGTATGATATTATTTTTTTTATGATTTTAAAAAGTTCTATAATGCCATGCGATGTTTGTAAAAAAATCTCAAAATTTTAATCTTACAATTGTTATTCAAAGTCATAAAATTTAAATAAAAAAGGGGATGAATGCATAAATATAATTTTCTTATCCAACCCTGATTAGTAGTAATTTATGGGAGATGCTACAGTCTATTACATAACTATTTCGTCGGGTTTGTAACCGTTGGATCGTCATGTAATCGTCGAAATAGTTGATCTAACGATTACAACCTCCGACAAAATAGTTCCGTAATATGACCGTATTATTTTCCGTAATTTAGTACACCCAATCCAAATCATAAAAATCTAAAATAACTAATCCTTACTCAATAAAATATAATTATATTTGCTTAGTGACATAAGATTTACATCTGTATTTCGTGTCTTTTTTCTAAAGAACGAAGCAACACTGTTCTTTATCGATCCTTTTTATAACCCTGCAAAATCCAGAAACGAAGGAGCAGATAAATAAAAGGATTTTACTTGTCTGTATATAACTGTACGTATAGTTGTATACATATCATCCATTCAAGAAGAGGGTCTCTGATTTTTTTCTCTTAGTGTGTGTGTGTGTGTGTGTGTGTGTTTTCAATTAATTTGAAAATTTCCTTCTGGGCTCTGTGAATCTTGAAACCAATCCCTCAAATCGGTAGTGGCGGCGAGGTCAGTGTTCTTTCTCCTGTATTTAAAGCTTCCATTTTTATGCGTGAAGCGAAAAATCCACGCTATGCCTCACATCTGAAGTGACTCCACGCGTATTTGTTTGGCAATCTCGCTGTTATTTTGTGGGCTTTTGTCAATTATAAAGACACAATTTTTATGAACAATTCATATGAAATTTGTTGTGCCGTCACTTTAGAATCCCCCACTTTACCTAATTCTGGTGGTTCTGTCTTAATCAGTTTGGTTTGTTTCGAATGTTTTATTTTTTGTTTCCTCAGATTTTTGGATGTTTTTGTGGTGGAGTGGATGTTTGCAAGGCAATGAGATGATGTTTTTGGCCAAAATCATGAGTTTTTGAGTGAATTTGTCAATCTGGCTCTGGAGTTTGTTTGTTCAGTGAAGACTGTGAGGAAGTGAGAATATTCTGCTGTCAGAATAATTTGTGCAATGGCAGACGCAGAGGCCCTGATCGAGGCTTCAGGGTCGAGATTTAGCAATTTGGAGCTAATTGGAAGAGGTTCTTTTGGGGATGTTTACAAGGGGTATGATTTAGTGTTGAACTCGATACTCGTTTATTCTCTCTCGTGCAGTGTAGTTCACTTGTGTCGTGCCCTGTGGGATCCCATTATGTGATTCCTTACATTTTTCAAATGTGTAGTTACCGTTGGATATATTAAGATTCATTACATTAGCAGCTTTCGGTTTTTAAAGAAATCAAAGTGGGCAACTTAGATTATTTGTTCATCTGCCTTGTCAAAAATGTACTGCAGGAGCAGATAATAACTCGCATTTTTGGTTTTCGTGCATGAAGAAGATGTAAACTTTTGGGGTTGCCTTTAAAGTAGTTATGATAATATATTCCCGTTATGTCATCATTTATCAAACTTAGATAACTAATCAAGATTAACATAATGACAATTTTATATTTCTGTGCTAATTTTGGTTGAATAAATGTTAGGTTCAAAAGATTGCAATTCTTACAGCTTGTTTTGGATTACACTGCTATATGCGGATCAAACCTTTGGATTCTTTATGGGATCGTCTGAATACGATAAAGATTTTTGTGGCCTTAGATCACCAATCTCTGACTAAATTGTATATTGTTAAACATGTCATTTAATTTACTCGATGTCTTGAACGGCCCATACATAGTGATTGCGGATATTCCAATGTGGCTTATAAGTGTGATCCATCGAGCACGTGGCAATGGCTCGCAAACTGAATAAATATATTTCTAAAATAAGCAATGCTGAAAATGTGAGTTGCGAATATGTGAATTTTTACTTTTTACTGACCGGTATGGTTATCCATATTTGTGGCGGAGAAAGAATCTGCCTAAAGACTGCTTAGTTTAGTTTTGAGGATCTTTATTATGAATTTCTCTCTTCGTAATGATTTTATGTTTGCTATTATGATTTCCATCTTTACATCAGTTTTATCATTATCGCAAATGTCTATAGTTGGAGTTCGTGGCTAAATTATGAGATTCTACCTTGTGCGGAGATTGTGGAAATTATGAAATATTATCTTATCACTCTCCTGCTGTGTCATTAGTAGAAGATTTGATTTTACTTGTGACTGATTGCTACTTTAGCAAGAAGATACTCAGAGCATCATAAAGATGTGTAAAAGACAACAGTAGTATGAACTTCATGGTGAAGTCCTCTTTAGCGACATAGATTTCATCTATTTGCATTAATATATATTCGTTTTTTATGAATGGTATGTATAAAAAGTTGTTTGCTGATTAATCTATTCTATTTGTCGATTTTGCTCGTGCAGATTCGATAAGGAATTAAACAAAGAGGTTGCCATTAAGGTCATTGATTTAGAAGAATCGTGAGTATATAAGCCGGATCTATATCGGTTACTGTATGCTTTAATTATTATGAAATTGGAATAAGTTTAAAACTTCAGAAATGCCGGTATGTACTTAGTACCAAAAATGCTATGTAAATTACGATAAATTGGTTTGCAAAAATTAATCATCATGCCTCCTTGCCCTTCTTATTCTTACTACTTCAACCTTTGTACTGTGCACCGATTTTTGTGTTGTTATTCTGAAATATAATATGTGCTGTTTGTTTGTGTTTCCACAGGGAGGATGAAATAGAGGACATCCAAAAGGTACATTTGAGTTTGTATGTGGATTAATATTTAAAACGCTTTATGAATCTCATTATCTCTCTCTCTCTCTCTCTCTCTCTCTCTCTCTCTCTCTCTCTCTCTCTCTCTCTCTCTCTCTCTCTCTCTCTCTCTCTTCTATCAATAGGAAATTGCTGTTCTTCAAGAATGTCGATCTCCTTATATCACCGATTATTATGGTTCTTTTCTGCACCAAACGAAGCTATGGATAATAATGGAATACATGGCTGGTGGCTCAGTTGCTGATCTGGTAGTTGATTTATGAAATTGTTTTATGGGTTAATTGCTAAATAAACCTTAACATTTTTGGGTTTGGCACTTTTATCCCAATCTTAGGGTAATTGGAATATAATCTCGACCTTAATTTACTTATTGAAATTGAGGTGCAGAGTGATTGATTTTAGGGATTTGTGCATTGATTTTGTGTCCAAGTCTTCCATTGAAACGGGTTTTTATGTCATCCACGTAGCAAGTTGACAATTTCCACGTATTTAATGTATATCCACGCACAAAGCCGAAAATTCCACGTCGATGTAAGCTATTGGTGATGAGTCTCCTCCTAGATCTTGAGTGTGAACCGGTAAATATGAGCTCCGATCTGTTCTAACCGCCTTCAAATCGACCAATTTTTTGAAGGTTCGACCGGTTTTAGGTTGGACTTGCAATAAGTAAATTGAGGTCGAGATTATATTGCAATTACCCAAAGATTGGGATAAAATTGCCAAATGCAAAAAGGTTTATTTAGCAATTAACCCTTGTTTTATTTGTTTCTTCAATTGCAATTTTTCCATGCGTATATATTCTGTTTACAGAATGATCTGTAACACAACAGATTGAGTGTCTATGCTTTTATCACATGCAGATTCAACCAAACCAGCCACTGGATGAAGTTTCAATAGCTTGTATTTTACGAGATTTGCTCCATGCAATTGACTACCTCCACAGTGAGGGGAAAATTCATCGAGATATCAAAGGTTTGTTGTTAGGGGCATATAATAGAACTTAGTTTTATCTGAACTAGGTCCTCATGCAGAGTTCTTGTTTATCAAGGGAAACTAAAATTTGGTTCTAATTTTTACTTGATCTGTTACATTTTATTCTGCAATCTTCATATGAAGGCATCATACAGCCTTTCGAGCCACTTTATTGGCCTTAAGACCTGATTAATTATTTTTCTTCTTCCTTCCTTTTCCGAAGTTCATCAAAATAATGTTTATATAATGTTTTGGCAGCGGCAAACATTTTGTTGACTGAGAATGGCGATGTTAAGGTACGATTTTGTGGCGACTGAAAAATTCATTGTTATTTACTCAATTATACTATTTTACGGATGCTACCTTTAGGGGTTTAATTTAGTGGCTAGCAGTTGATTACATTTTTACTATTTTATTCCATACGATACAGGTTGCAGATTTTGGCGTTTCTGCTCAACTAACACGAACTATATCGAGAAGGAAGGTATCATTATCTTTTTTATTGGGATCAGTTTTTTTGTGGCATATGCACACTCGACCGTTATAAAAAATTTCTTTCTTTTCTGTTGCTACAAACCAAGTTTGTCCATTTATGGCGTGCTTGAATACAATTATATCAGCTCAAAATGAGATTTTTTTTTTTTTTTTTGTTAACCAGGGTTATTATTGAAAAAGTTGGTATGGTTAGTTGTTAGTGGGATTTGGTTAGTTAAAAATTATGTGAGTGGATGAATAGTGAATTAAAATTGATGTGATGTGTAAGAATGGTTGTTTGGTATTATTTAATTGTTCTATCCTATAATCTAAAATATAATGTGTTTGGACTCTATATTACACTATTCTTTCTTGATTTTATTTTAAGCTAAGATGAAATATTCAAGGAGCCGTCAAACCTCTCTAATTCAATTAAAAGTCAGACTTTTGTAGGAACACCATTCTGGATGGCCCCAGAAGTAATTCAAAACTCGGACGGATACAATGAGAAGGTAAAAATTTTACCAATTATCTATAAATTCTCCATACAACTTCACTGTTCTGGTTTACATTATTTGTAGATACAATTGTCGTAAATTATTTTGTTTCCCCTTTTTCAATATGGCTTGAAACAGGCAGATATTTGGTCTTTGGGAATAACTGTTATTGAGATGGCAAAAGGAGAACCTCCACTTGCAGACCTTCATCCTATGAGAGTGCTTTTCATTATTCCCCGAGAGAATCCGCCACAGGTTCTTACTTTTTACAGTCTTCCCACCCAGTGATTTTAGATAATTTGCCTCTGTAAAACTTCTGTAATTTACCGAGATCAACTTTATTTTCTGTATACAGCTAGACGAGCATTTTTCTCGTCCAATTAAAGAATTTGTGTCATTGTGTTTGAAGAAGAATCCAGCCGAGGTAGCTTTCTTTTACTTTATTGTTGTCCTCCATTCGCTCGTTTTTTTTTCCATCATTTTCTTCTGTTTATTATCGAACAGAGGCCGAGTGCAAAAGAGCTTCTTAAGCATCGGTTTATCAGAAATGCTAGGAAGAGTCCAAGGCTTCTCGAAAAAATCAGGTTGGTCCGTTTTTTGGCGAAAATGCAATCCCAGTTTTCAGGTTTTCGCACCGAAAAACCAATAAATTTTTAAAAGTAAATCATTTTTCCCACTCAGGGATCGCCCCAAGTTCCTTAACGATGGAGAGGCAACTAATAATGGCCCAACTGCAGTTGGGGAAGCTTCCGGAACAGTTAAAGTGACTAAAGATTCTGCAGCAGAAAACACCGTTCGGGCCAGGTCAGTTGAATCTGTTAATACTGTTCGAAATCCCGATCTTGTGTTTGGTGAACGTTTTGCTGATGCCATCATCGGCCAGTCTGAAGAATACTGGATGGGACTTCAGTATTGGTGGATCGACCGGGACTGGAACTGTACGAAGTATAGTAAAGCCTCCTCAGATGCGGAATAGAAAACCCGAGCTCCCATTGAATCAATCCACACCCGAGAAACTTTCGGCACATACTTCATCAGAGTTGAGGAAAGATGCTAACTTTACAATGAAGCTGGATAAATATGATGAAGATGTATGGTATTCTTATCCCTTTCGATGTATTTATGTGTTATTTTTTTTTTATGGAATTATTTCCAAATTCGACTAGGAATTAGAAGTGAATTTGTATGTATAAAGTTCATTCATATTTTAAATTCAGTGCCCACATATAAATAAGTTCTTTTCCAGAAGTAAATAAATTCTAATCATGGATTAGATTAAAATTCATATGAATGTCTAGCAATATATTTGATTTTTTTTTTGTGACTGTTTATAGGAAGATATCACTGGGACAGGGACAGTAGTGATACGATCACCAAGAGCAACTCGGCCTTCTTCTCCATTTAGCAACCAAAATTTCACGGTATGAGGGAAAAGAATCGCGTTTATTTTTTTTACAAGCCTTTAGTTATCTAATATTTTCATTCCATAAACTAACAATCAAGACTTTTTTTTTTCGGTGTTTCAGTCTAGCAGCACACTCGCCTCTAGTGAAGATACTTCCATCAGTGGCACTGTTGTTTATCGTGTTCCGAATGAAGATTCGGGTTCTCCTAGAACTGCAAAATCGAGGCTGGGACTTCAAGAGAGAACTTTTAGTGCGGTTCTTGAAGATAGTGAAGCAAATCTTGCTGAGGTTACCATACATATCTATTAAAATTTGTTGAACTCCGTCTGATGGGAATTCTCACGGAAAGAGCTTCTCAAACAATTAAAGAACGAATTTTTCCACACAACTTAATTATCTTTCTCAAGTCATGTAAAAAGACTTAACAACTCACTTTAATATGGATGTGAAGAGATAATTTTTTGTTACATGGCTGATATTTGAAGCATATTTAATTTTTTTCTAAGGCAAAGGCTGCAATACAAGGGGGCAGAAAAGGAAATATGAGGGAAAGGTCTGCATTTAGCAAGAGAGATGCTGAGGAGAGTAGAAACGAACAAGCAACGACTAGCTCTGGTTCATCAAGGTTTTCTTATTGAATTATCTTGCTCAATATGGATGAACATATTTTATTGGTTTATTTGTTTTGTTTTTGGAAAATAATGCATGATTTTTCCTTCGGTTATGAATTTTTTGTTCCAGCTATTCTCGTGATTATTTTGATGCACAAAAAGCATTTCCAAGATCACACCACAAAAGTAATGAGGAAGATGATGATGCTGCAAGGAATTCTGCAGCGGCTCTCTCTGCCCCATTATCGGTTCTTCTAATTCCTTCTCTTAAAGATGTAAGCTCGTGGAGCTTTTATTTTTTTATTTTTTATTTTTTTTATTATTATTATTATTATTATTATTATTATTATTATTATTATTATTATTATTATGCATCTTTGAATTTGCTCTTAAAATTCCTCCACTTCACAAGATAATGAATTGGCGCAATAATGTCTTATATGATGACACAAAACTTTAACTTTCGAAAGATTTTATGTTTACTGTGAAGATGATTGCATAAAACCGGACAAAATTTGAAGCATCCAAATTCCAAAATGCATCAAATCAAATAATTGATTTTGATAAATCAAGTGGCCTAATTTTCTTCTGCATGATGGGTAAAACTCAGGCTATTACTAATGATTCCGAAGGATCAGTATATCAGACAGTAGCCAACTCGTTAATGGACATGGAACGTTATAATCCTGGTTCCTCCGAACTTTTTGTCACCAAGTTACTTCAACGTCTGGCCAGGTTCACTATCACTCTAAATTCTCATTTTCTTTTAAATGCAAAAAAAAGATTACATGGTTCACATTATGCATAATAGTAATAATAAAAAAAAATATTTTGTAGCTCAAAGGAAGGGTCTATGAAGGACCTTCAGGATCTAGCAGCTCGTTTATTCGGAAAGGGAAAGATTGAAGTACCACCGACTAGGCCAGAGGCTGATAGCAAGAAAAAACAGCAGACTAAGGAGCATAATTCAAACTCCAACATGAGTCCACTGGCAAGATTCTTGCTCTCGAGGTCGGTCAAAGATTCTGTTCGTTATTATCAATTTGGCACATATGGGATTCATCGAAGTTATTATAGTAAAATAGTCAAAAGTTCGTTCACAATTACTTGAAAACTAACTACACCTATATTAAATGTTTGAATCTGTGAACAAATTTAAAGGGTGGTTTTGTGTTAATTATCTTTGTTACTATTTGAATTCCATGCTATAGTCGAACCTTTAAGTTCCGAGCGAATATAAATAGATAGTATGATACGAGTTTTCTTTTGCTAGCGTGTGAACAAATGTGATGTACATTGTGGACTGACCCTTTCTATATAAATGTGCAGATGGCAAGGCCACGCCTCTCGGGACCTAAATTCTTGAAATATGGCGCTTTCTTGTCATTTTTCTTTTGGGTAAACTTCATTACTCCTTGTGTTATTTAAGTTAAATTTTTTTGTTACTGTACATATCATTCAACAAACATGTAATTTATAGCATGATAATTTTTGTTAGTTATTTATTATATGGTTTTTCGTGTGTTCTTTGGAGCGAGAAGATAGTCGGACAAGAGTCTCTAAGTTGCCTTTGTACTAGAACAGGAAAAAGAAAGAACTCTAGTGATTAAGGTCTATTGTTTGTGATTTGTATAACTTTGTTTAAACTCCCAACTTTGAAGTTTGCATGGTTTATTGAGGGTATAATTGGTTTATTTTCTCATTGTATCTAACCAAGTTGTGAATTAGCCTAAATTCAATTTTTATTGCCAAATAATTGACTAAATTATAACACAAGTTAACTAAGTTCATTTACCTTGGTCACAATTCAAAACTTCACCATTACAAGTTTGTCGAGATTTATTAGCCTTAGAAAGAAAGATTTTTGCTACGTCAATTAAATCGAACTCCTACAATTCCGAAGCCGAGCTCAAGGATTCGAAAACCAGTGATTAAAAAAATGTGAAGAAGAAGAAGAAGGCCAACTTTAACGATGAACAGCCTTCAGGTCCCTAATTTCAGGTGATTTCAACTGACTTTACAGAGGACTATTAGCAGCTTATATATTGCTCCCAAAATCAATGAGGTTCTATCTGCAAATAGCCTCTTCGCAAGTTGATCCGAATCGAATGGAGCTGCACACTTTCTGGAACAATTTGTAAAATGCCAAATTCTATCAGAAGAAAAAACCCACATTCACTGCTGCTTCATTATTTTCTGGCCGTTTTCTGGTGATCACCTCTTGGAGCAGGTGGGTTTGATGGGGTCAACTTTCTAAATGAGGCGTGTAATATCATGACTGCACAAAGAAAATACAATACATAATTGATGAGATAAAACTCCAGTCGAGCATCGAGAAATAAAAACCAACGGCTCTTACGACTTGATATTTTTTACCTGCGTAGCTTACGACAATTGCGCAGAAGACTGCTAATTGGACCTTGGAAATGAATAGAATCACTACAGTGGCTGCAAATAGTAAGGCATTTGTAAATCTCTCTCTAAGGCAAAATCAAATACTATATGAACTTCTTTCATCGTAATATATGAATTTTATTGGTAAAAAGAAAAAGGACATTGACTTTGCGCCTATTTTTTTCAATGCTGACGAACGAACGTTCGTGAAAAAGCTCGTTCGAGTTCGTTCTTTTGTTAATCGAGCCGATTTCGATTAGAAAATTAGGCTCATTTAATAATCGAACGAGCACAAGCTCGTTCGCATTCGATAATGTTCGCGAACGTTTAGTTTAATACAATTTTTTTATATATTTACATGATTTTTAATTAAAAAAAATCTGAAATATAAAAATATTTTTATTTTCGAGTTCGAATTTCGAGTTAACCAAACATATTTACAAAGTTTATGTCCAAAACTATTTGAACACGAACGAAGTCGAACTTTGACGAACAATTAAATGAACGAGTTCGAACACGATTTTTTGTTCGAAAATAAAACGAACGAACACGAGCTCGAAACGCCCAAGCTCGGCTCATTCGGTTCGATTACAACACTGCCTATAATCAACATTATATCTCTTGAAAACGTAAACAATCTTTGAAAAGAACACGGTGCTTGGTATAGAACTATAGCTCTTTCAAGTTTCAACAAGTATCTTCCCTCATTATGTGGGGAAATAACCGGGCAAAATAGGGAAATTGGAAGCGAAAACCCGTTAGGCCAGAAAAAACTCACCACATTGAGCAATGCCAATCAAAGTTTGTCTTATTACGGGATACCGATCAAATCCCCACCGATCACTGCTTAATTTAAACGCATCCCACAAGGCTAAGCACAAGATGAGACCGGCAAGAGCTAATGGCAACTGATATCTGCCGCATAAAACAATTACAACAAAATCAGTGCAATAGGACCATAGGTTATCGAGATAAGCGATTGCAAAACACAAAGTTGCCGACATTTTTCAAAACAATACTTGATTCTCTAACGATTTCGAGCTACTCTGCATAGACAGATGCCGAAAAACGAAAGATAAAAATGTCATTTAAAAGATAATACAGCAATGTGAAAACACAAATTTGCCGACATTTTTCAGAACGAGACTCGATTCTTTTAACAGTTTCAAGCTACACCACAGACATGCTGAAAAGATAAGATAGCAATCGAAAATCACAAATATGTAGAGCTACTCCACATAGATAGTCATAGATTCTCAAAAAAACAAGAAAGTTGGAAATAATCAAATTCAAAAAAATCAGCTGCAGATTTTCAGTTCACAATCACACTCATAATTTTATCTCAGGACACATTCAAACATTTCAATAGCCATTTTCACCAGATGCAAAAACATAAGAACGAAAATAACACAGTTAATTCCACCACAAAGAGAGAATTTATGGAGAGAGATGAAAATTCATTACAGAGAGCAGGCGAAGAAGAGGGCGAAGAGTGATGCGTAGTTGCGGGCAAACCGCTTGACGTTCTCTTGGACTCGGAGTCGAGCCTGTGACGGCTCGGCCGGGAACGAGTACGACTCGGACGAGCCCAAAAACGCCAAGGTCCAGCTCGGCGTGGCGCCGGTGAAATCGCTGGTGGAGAGCTTCGAGAAGGGGCTGAAGGTGAGGAGCGATAGGACGGTCCAGATGCGGGAGATGAGCCGCGAGATGAGGGATACCCCGTCGGAACTAATCGCGGCGGAGGAGGAGGAGGGTCCGGCAGCGGAGAGGCGGTGGAGGTCGGTGGTGCGCTGGTCGAGGACTTCGAGGTAGCCGGAGTCGCGGAGCCACGACTCGAAAGCGGGTTCGGGCACGCTGAGGGATAGCGGGTTCGGGTCGAACACCATTTCCTTCCTGCGGTGCTTTGCGGGAGAAACACCAAATTTTATCCCTTTCATGCCCTTTTGAGTTCAAATTGATTTGAAGGGGTTCAATATATTTATGTGTTTTATGGTTTTTTTTTTTT
>CACSLK010003174.1:1348303-1361458 GCA_902706635.1 Striga hermonthica
AGGAAAATGTCCGTTACCGAAAGCGAAAGTTGACCAGAAAAACGAAGAGGTTCAAGACGAGGAGAGTGATTTTTCAATGGGGAAGCTGATCAGACAAGCTTCACTGACCAATTCGGAAAGCTTTCCCCCAAGAAGACATGTCAAGGTACGCTTTAGTAGTGTTCGTTAAAAGTTTGGAGAAAGTAATTAAAGGTATAAATATAATTGGTATACAACTATACGAGGAAAACGAAACTTGTATTTAGTTAACAAAATGCACTATTAATACATTTTACATTCTTTTTTCTTCCATGTACTGTTTAATACAATCTTCGATTTCTACATGAGCCTAATTGTACTGGTTGTGCACTTTCCGTCGAGGTTTGCGGCAAGTCCAACCAGTTTTTGAGTTATAATTAGATAATTTTGTTAGTTACTAGTAGGCTTGCAAACGAGAGCTTAGTTGAGCTAGCTTAGAGTGCTCGAGCTCGGCTCGTTAAATAAACAAGCCAGAAATCGAGCTTGAGCTCGGCTTGTTTTTCACTGTTAACGAGTCGAGTTTAAAGCTTAACGAGCTGATCTCGAGCTTTAACGAACCGAACTATAGAAAATTATATAAAAAATCTCTTATCGAGCCGAGCTACCAAACGAGCTTTAAATGAGCTCGAGCTTGGCTCCTTAAGGCTTTGAGCTCGAGTCAATTTCGAGCCTTAACGAGCCGAGTCGAGCTAGACTCGTTTAATTTAACAGCACCAGTTACTAGGTATTCATTGCGCTTAGTAAAGTTAAGGTGATAATTTTGTCACCGTCCAAAAGATACTGATTAGTTTCTGCTAGTCCTTGAATGAGTTCATATTTATTTAAACAGAAATTAGCTCCAAACTCTAGCATATCAAGGCATGGATCAATAATGAAGACGGACCTAAGTAAACTCGAGGGCACGTCTGGCAAGATCATCAGAGCTCAACGCGTAATGAATCAACTCAAGACACAAAAGAGTATGAATGATCTCGAGTTATACAATGAACTCCAAGGTTTCAAGGACTTGCGTTTAGATCCGGAGTCGTCTAATGGTCAATCTTCGGCTCCTCCAAACGGTAATAAGTCGGCAGAGGACATCAAGGCTCAAATCAAGTTCTGGGCTCGAGCCGTGGCTTCAAACGCTCGTCAGGAAAGCTGATTATTCCTATTCCACGATTATGTCCAACATTGTCTGTTAAACTGAATGAATGACATGTGTATAATATAAAGTGGAATATGGGATGGGAAGTACGTACTCTACACGATGCTAACCTTTAGGTATAGCATAGTTTGTTTACTACTTTATGTGTTACGTTGTTGAAATTGACTTTAGAAATAACAAGTGATTTGATCACTAAGGAACTCTGATTTGTAATATTTGTACATTTGAACTTTCTATATTGCGTGAATAATGATCATATTGTGGTATAATGTTGTGTAGCTATAAATGCAGCACACAGTCTTTGGTTAATTGGTAAAGTTACTTGCTATATTTCTCATGACGGGCATTGTTTCTTAGGGCTAGTTTAGTTGGGGTGATGGATTAGATGGTTTAAATCAAACGCGTGTTTGTTTATTATACGTGATTGGTGGTTCGAATAGTATATTGCTACAATCTAACGTTTGCTTCCCTTGATAATTCAAGCGAACGGGAGCCCACGCACGAAAGGAGCAGAGACTACTATGATTTCGCACATTTTGCGAAAATATTTTGTTTTTGTCGTACCGTAACTAATAATGGCGCGAAGTAAGTTCACCTTGTGGCTTCATTATAGCATTACAAACTATAGAATATCAAAAGATTACATCTACAAGGGGATGATTCATTCATACTTCCTTCGAAACGCGACCCTCATTGTTTCTGGAAGATCGAAGCCCCATTTGGACTAGTCATCGATTCCTCACGGTAATGCTCGACATTCCCAACATCTTCACCCACTTCCTTGCCAAACTTCTCGAATTCCTCATACCTCATGACTGACCTATCACCAAACCGAGGCAGTGGGGTCGCGTTCCGATCCAAAAACTGTAGAACCACGACCGAGACCACTGAGCAAACAAACATCGGGATCGGCCCAAAAATCCAAAATAACAAATTCGTCGCGAAATAAAGAGACCTCAATCCAACGACCCAAAAGTTGCTCCCTTTAACAACCGGCCCCTCGACGTTTTCTACGGGCATCTCACAATTCGGCATGCTTATGAGGAAATTGGCGTGCACGAAACTCCTAGCCGTTTGGACAAAACACACGAAGGCTACCATGAAGCACGCGAGTAGAGACACGTACTTGACGTAGGCAACCATGGGACTCGTGTTTCCGTACACCGCGTTGGTTAGGTATTCATCGTGGTACGAGCTCCCGATCCACGCGCCAATAAGGGAGCTCAACGCAAGGGAGATTGAGGCTAGTGACGTGGCGGCAGATATGTTGGAGCTTATGATGGAAATTGCTTGGCCTCTCTCCTTCGGCTCGACCTGCGAAAGCTCGTCATCATCGTCAGTAGAAAAAGCTATTTTTGGCTAGTCGATTGCTCGAGAAAAGTAAGTAGGCTGACCTGCAAGATTCGTGCTACCCAAGCGCGCCGGTTATGATTTTCGTAGCCGATGACCGTGGTCTCGGGACAATTAAGGCATTTGTGAAGGTGAAAGAGATGGTAACCAAGCATGATGATGAGACCACTTGGGACTAGGACAAGATCCAAGTGTTCTTCTTTCCATGCTAGCACCATTTCTTCTTATTCTTCTTCTACTTGAAATTTGTACTGTGTGTGTGTGTATTTTGTTTAGTTTTTGTAGTGTTTAGAAAACTAGAAGCATTCATAATGGTTTGTCAATTTGCCAACTAATCTCATATTTACTATTGTAAGTCAAATTATTTATTATATTTTAAAGGTGGTTGTTTTTGAACAACTTTTTTAGCAAGACTTTGACAAGTGAATATTATTTTAATTATAGAGGACAAGTTGGCCATTTCATTACATACTTAGTTTTCTTCTTGTTTCAGCAACTTAAAACAGTTGTAGAGTTGACTTGACATATCTTGACAATTAAAAAATAGCAAGGGGATGTTAGTTTTTATACTATTTATAAAAAAAATGGGTAGGAATCTCTTAGTGGGTGATAGAGGTAGAAAATGTTTAAGGGGCCAATTATTAAAGTTACTAAAATAGAATACTAGAAGCAGTTATAAAATGTAAATAAGTACCAAAATTAAGTGAGTGTGTAAATACTAAATACACACATATGCACAAGTAGCATAAATATGAACTATTAAAACTTTTATAAGGTAATGTATATTGTTAGAAAAAGATTTTGGAATGAATATGTTCTAACTTTTAAAAATGTAACCAGTTCTCTTGTTGTCCAGCTGATTATACTCTCCTATGTATGTTTTTTTTAGTCACATCATCAAGCAGGACTATTGCAAGAGCCAAAATGCCATTGGTTTTTGGAATGATAGGGTTGGTGCTACTAAATACACAATTTTATTTTGTTCAAAATATATAAAGGATTGATTCCTTTAACCGATTTGTCTAACAATTTGCAGCATGTTTGTTCATAGAATTTTTTGGTTTTATTTGAATTTCTTGGTTTGGTTCGGTTTGGTTAATTTTGAAAAAGGTGGTATGGTTAATTGTTAGTGGGTATATTAAAATAAAATTTAAAATAAAATAGTTATAATTGAATATAGTGAGTGGATGAATAGTGAATTAAGGTTGATGTGGTGTGTATGAATGATTGATTAATATTCTAATTATATGGATAATATTGATAATAGTGAGGTTGAGTTAAAGTTGATTTAAGAAAATGGTTGAGTTAAAATATTAGGAAGCTTGCACAAGAATTTGAGTTTTTTTTATAGGGCAGCCTTTCTCACCCCAATACATAAGAGCGTATTTGCATCCAAATATATAGTTTTTTTATTAACTAGGGTTAATTTTTAAAATTATGATATAGTTAGTTAGTTGACTTTATATTAAAACAATATTTAAATAAAATAATTAAAGTTGATTTGATGTAAAAGTAGAAGAGAAATGATGTGAAGTGATAGTTAGTTCAAATTATATGGGTGAATAGTAGATTAAATTTGATGTAATGTGTAAAAAATGATTGGTTGGTATAATTTAATTATATTGATAATATTGAGAATAGTGGACTTGAGTTAACTTTTAAGAATGAATTGAATGTGATTGAAAAAACTTGTATACAAACACAACCATTATGCAGTATCTTCTTAAACTAGGGTTTTTGTTAAACTAGGGTTTCCAATACAAATATATCCGCTCAAATCGGATCTTTTTTGTTAAACCAGGGTTAATTTGAAAAAAATATGGTATGATTTGTTGTTAATGAAATTTTGAGTTTATATTAAAATAATATTTTAATAAAATAATTAATGTTGATTTGATGCAAAAGTATGGGAGAGATGATATGAAGTAATAGTTAGTTAAAATTATGTGAGTGGATGGTTGGTGAATTAAAGTTGATGTGATGTATAAGAATAATTGATTGATATTATTTAATTATATTGATGATATTGAGGATATTGGCATTGGATTAAAGTTGAGTTAGATTTGAGTATGAATTGAGTATTTTTTTCACATGTTTGTGACAACTTTCTTATGCTAGTATCACAAATTTATGCACACAAATCTAGGCCAGCCTGCATATAGTCCTTCTTCACATGGAAAATAAATTATCGATTTAATTATTTTATTATTATGAAATTATGTGCATGGAATCTTTTGCTTGTTGTAGGATTCTCCCAACATTTTATTTATTATTTTTTCAGCTTGCCTCTAATTCATGCAGCAAAGAATTGTGATTTAGGTGCCATTAAATAACAAAAATTCTTGTGTGAAACAGCCTGATCGTTGGTCGGCGGCAGGCCCGTCATACTCATTGAACAAAAATATATTATATAAACTTAGTCCATCAAATGGCATACTTTTGTTCATGTTTTTTAAGAGTATCTTAGAGTATGACATTTTCTAACCGAAGTACATCAATTTGCGAAACGAGTATTAG
Source organism: Striga hermonthica (assembly GCA_902706635.1). Classification (NCBI taxonomy): domain Eukaryota; kingdom Viridiplantae; phylum Streptophyta; class Magnoliopsida; order Lamiales; family Orobanchaceae; genus Striga; species Striga hermonthica. Next base: position 1,353,333 of record CACSLK010003174.1, read on the forward strand.
GCGAATCTAATAGAAGACTTACCACATTAATAATTGCATAATTAAGCTGATCAAGACATCGATGGCTCACGTATATGGACAGGCGCTGCTTTCGAGTTTGGGGCTGAATGGTCATTTTTAGCTGGCTTTGTACTTCTGTTGGCACCCTTTTGCGCATCTGAAAACAATGAGCTTAAACGATGACTGAAGACATTACACATTCATGACATCTTATCAGATGATATTCAGAAAGATTTACACAATTTTAGAACTGCCAATATTAGACTCATAAATTACTGCAAATATCAAAACGGCAGAAGATCACTATATTCCAGGAGATTGAAAAGACGCATCACTATCAGATTTCTATGTGCTTACACTCTCGGTAGTGTCTCGACAGGTATTTCTTTTGTTAGTCTCGGGAACGCTTTATTAATCAAGATACTGATGTTTTTCATTAAATCGAGAAACCACCTTTTTGCGACTGCAGATTGGATGCATGAACCACCGAATAACAACTATTCGATTACGTTGCATTCTTATATACTTTATACGATGAATGCAGATAGATAGTTTCATCCTGAGTAATTCTACACATTTAGTTATTGCACTACTTCAACTCTGCCTGGGATAAAACTTCTAAACTCGACTGGAAATGCCATTTTTCTACGGACAAAATACATTCATTAAAAAATTCAGAAGGAAACCATCCGAGCTCAACAGCAAATCTTGATTGAACTCGACGTCAACAGATTTTTCCAATATTAATCCATCGAATAGCATTAATTCACGTCTATGCTCCTAACGATAGGACGATAGTTCCCAAACTACTGTCACTCAAAAAAATGGGTTTACCCTAATCACTTCAGCTACGATTTACAATCTATCGGCCACCAACCACCTTCAAATTGACCAGAAAACACCACATTCATCGAGCAATATCAGCTCAAAACAAAACAAAATTAACAAGTAAAATTCAATGTATTAGACAGAACAACCACCAATTTCATAAAATCCACAGCTGCAAACACTCCTCTCATAACTGAGACACACTCCAAAAAAATCACAAAAACCCTCAAAATTCCCCAAACTCAGATTGAAACAACTTCACAATCAATGAAGGGCCGATACAGAAAACTGACCCTGCAGTTGAGCGGATTGACCGAGACGGCACGAGCTTGCACGGGGACCTCATAAGGCTTGAGATCAGGCACACCAACATTGTCCCTGAGCTCCAGAACCTCCGCCCCACCGAACCGCCGCAGTAAATTCGCTCAACAGCTCGTGACCTCGCTCCTCCGTAGCTCGTGACCACGCTAACTCAGACGGAGCAAACGAAGTGTTCGATCCATCTCCGATCGCCGCAATTGGGCAAACCTCCTCATCAGCCACCGCATTGTTGAGGATGCGAATCGAAAGCTGGACGCGATTGCGACTAATTGACATAAGGGTTTGGGCCTTTGTGGCATCATGGACATTTGTCGAGCTTCAAGCTAACAGGTTTTGAAGCTCGTTTTAGGGTTTACTAGTATTTCGTACCCCTTTAATTAGTTACAAGTTAATTTAAAAATAATGTTGGGGACAGGTTACAAGGGCAGAGCCGGCTGGTTAACTAACTAGTCGAGATAAGATAAAGCTCGGCTCGTTTGTGAGATAGGTTACAATTAGAACCGAGTCGGCCCATTGACTTAACGCGCCAGTAATCGAGTTCAAGTTCGGCTAGTTTACGAGATAGGTTGGCTCGTGAACTTAACGTTTCAGTAATCAGTTCAAGCTCGACTTATTTATCAATATTAACGAGTTGAACTCAAACCTTAATGGGTCGAGCTAAAGATTTAACGAATTGAACTATAAACAAATAAATTATTTTTTTTGCTAGCTTTATCGAGCTGAGTCGAGTCGAACCCGTTAACTTAACGAGCTTTAAGCATGCTCGAGCTTGGCTATTTTATGAAAAGAGTAGAACCTATTTCGACCCTTATCGAGTTGAGCATAGGAGCATTTCGTTCCGTTAGAAAGTCTAATTACAATGACATATTTTCTTTTTAATTATCCTTTTCAATTCAAAACACAATTGTATATGTCAATTTGTAGACATAATTTGATATGTCAATTTATCAATTTCTAACTTCATAATTCCATATGTCAATTCAGAATAATGTTCACCTACCCACAGTGGGTACATGTTAATATGTCAAAAAAATATATCACTAATGTGTGCATGCCATATAAGCGGCGGACATATTAACATGTGTCCAACGTGAGTAGGGGAGCATTACTGTGTAAATTTATGCTTCAATCCCTAATTGTCAAGTAAGTACGTAATTTTATACCCCCTTCTAATTCTTTTTAAATGCCGCTTTCTGCGTTAAGCACATATTTAAGAAATTTTTTCTTGTCAATATTAGCCTTATTTATAGCAAATTAACATTAATTAAATTCTTTTTTTTTTTTCTTTTTTTATGTTGTTTTAAGAAACAAAATTCATTGTTTTCTACAAATTTCCTCCCAAAACGTATAGTGTATTAATTAAATGAGGGTAGCAACGGAAAAATATGTATAAAAAGTTCAAAACGACATTTATTTGATTAATGATCAATAATGCCAAAGAATACGAGGGAGTATGTTCTAGCTTCGTTATTTTGATGCATCAATTTTTAGCTCCATAATTCTAGATGTACCTATGTGTTATTTGCTCGCTCCATAATTCTAGATGTACCGATGTGTTATTTGTTCCATAGTTCGGTATGTCAATTTTTGGTATTTCGATCTAAATATTTAATTATATTATCAAAACTTTTTATATATATCAAACTAATCATCATGAACAATATCCATGTTGCATATATAGAATAAATGAAGTTTTATTTTAATTTAATTCAAATTATATCAATATTAATTATAAAATAATAAAATTATTACTTTTAAATTAAATTATAAATTTATCAAGTATCACTTATTATATACTTATCATTTTATAAATAAAAATAATGATTCAAATTTTTTTTAACATACTAAACTCCGAGATATGAAATTCCAAAATAATATAGGAACTAGCTAATAATTTTCATCAATGACCACCATCTCAACATTTTTGTCAAAGGATACAAAACAAAACTCACAAACTTACACAAAACACACCTTTACTACTGATTCCTGCAAATAGGAACCTTATAACTAGAAAGAATAACCATGAATTTAACATAATCAATCACCTCAGTACATCCCAATAATCTAAACACCCTCATTATATTCATCTAAATCAAACCTCTCTTCTTCCCGTGCTCCTTTATTTAATCGATAACATGGAGAATAAATAATCAAGATCGACTTTTTTGTTCGGTTTTTACTAAAGATAATAATAACTCTTCAAAACAGAAAAAGACTCAGGCGAACTCTTGAAAAACGAGACATCAAACAGCTCGATAAACCTCTGGTCAGCAATTCTTGCTTTGGCCGCTGCAAATCGCTGGTATTCGTCACAAACGGAAGTCAAACACCAATTCTGAAGTTTCCTCAGGCACCCGACAAGGCAGCCCGTACGGTGCTTAAACGAGCAAGAAAATGAACGTGTATTAGTTATTACGAGAGAGAGTGATTTAATCAGGAATCGAGTTTATGGAGGATGAATGGATGTGTATGTACCTTGCCTCGTTTGCAGTGAATCAGCAAAGGGCGGTTCTTGGCATCTAAAATTTCGAGAAAAATCGAGTTACGAATATTGAAATATAAAATGTAATTCTCGAACAATTTCATGAGCAAAGATTGGATTATGTGATCTTCTCATAGGAATAAAGAAGTGAACATATACCAATGGTGATTTTCAGCGCTTCCCGTATTTTATCCTCTGGTATGTTTACAAACGGTTCCTAAAAAAAAAGATCGATAATTAGATTTATAAGAATGCTGTGGAGAATTTTACATATGTATAGGAGAAAGCATACAAATTTGAACACATGGCATCTTGAATTCAAAATTTTGACTACTTTGTTAAGGATTTTCATCCCTTCAAAGTTAAACAGCCCTCTAATACGAAAAACCATATTCAACTCCTCGACAAAATAAAGAAAGCAAAACGGGAAAAACTTATCTCGACTTGAAGCACTCGAATAAAACTCAATCATAACAATGGTGGAAAAAAAAAAAAAAAACTAAACTAAACTTTCCGAAACACTAAACTGAATTGTTCTACAAGAAACCAAGGAAATCGACTTTCTCGTTTCAACCGATCAGATTTTGGTGCTCTTACCTAATGAACTTAATCCAGTGGTACAATTTTTTCGCAATAAATAACAGAGTGGACTTCCAATTAATCTCGTGCAATTTTATCATGTCATGAAACTCTCCCCAACTCTTATGAATAATCAAAGACTTCCATCTTTTCAATTTCCAATCCGCATTTTAAGATTCTTGCTATATTTAGTCAAGCCGATCGCACTATATTTGGTGGGAGGAGTGTGGTATTATCATGCTTTTAGTTTTAGATAGAGAAATACAACTATGCACGAGATGAATGATTTCACCGGTAACAATGATCAACCTCAAGGGAGGCTCAAACAATAATAGATGTTATAGTTTTCACGTCTTGATTTACCAAAACAACTAGCCGAATTGTATGCAAATCGAAAGACAATACACGGCCAACAAAGACCTCAAATTATGCAGCTAAAAAGTTCATATCACGACACTCAAATTCAATCCAATGTACCAAAGTAAATTAAGAATCAAGAAACACAATAAGTCAATGGTTAGGCAGAAAATTTGAACCGATATGCTTGCTTTCAAACTGAAATGTCATGCTCTAAAAAACAACATAAACAAAATTACAAAAAAATGATGAGCATTATTACGAAAAAAAACATTATACTTTATGAGTCGGAGGGATTAAGGAAAATGATGAACCTTTGGTACTTACTACCTTATATCCCTCGATCCCAAATTGGAACAACCGAATCCCATTTGATTCGAGAAACTCAACGTTAGCATCCGGGTATGGCTCCGGACACAAGTATCTACACAATATAGAGAAAAACACAGCATAAAAATCCGAAAATCGATCGAAACAATACCTAGATCATGTTCTTATTCACCCTTCTCACACAATCACAAACACACAATAAATTTTCACTACATATGCAAAACAGCAATAAAATCCCTGTCCAAAAGTCATTCTCCTCTGAAAAAAAAAAAAAAAAATCATAAAAAAAGGTACATTTTTTCACTATCTTCAGTTCTTTTATCATCAAGCTTCCATTTTTCCCAGCAAGAATCTGATAATACAAAGCATAAACATATCAATTTGTTTTTCAGAGAGAGAGGGATAGAGGGGTCTCACATGATGGACCGGAGATTGAGGGTTTCAAGAAACCGAAAGTTGTCGGAATCCGGGAAGCCAGACCGGAAAACGCCGTAATCCACCATCGCGAAGTTGAGGGGCGGGGTAAAGAGCTCTCCGACGGTTGCGGCGGCGGCGCCCTCCTCACGGAAGCTCTCACCGCGGAACGACAGACTGAGCTGCCGCGGCGGCGGATGCTCCGACGACTTCGACACCACCGTGACTGTGCGGGGCCCGCCATCCCCGCCGCCGGTCTCCTCCTGCGTGCCCTGCTGCTGTTGCTGGAGCTTCGTCATCGTTCTTCTTTTCGACAGACACAAATTAAGCTACTTTCTGGTTTAGGGGATTGAGATGAAAACGTTGTGTTTTGCAATTTGAATCTTGTTTTTCTGAGAGTTTGATTTATAGAGATAGAAGATGACGATGTGATGAAATGAAATGTCGAAGCCACCCCAATAGATGGAGAGATGGTATATGCTATTGAGCATTTTTGCTAAAAAATTTAACAATTGACTTCATAGTCGAGCTAACGTTCTACGTACAACAGGTAAATGAAACAATATTAATAAAATTATTAGTATTTATATAAATAATCAGAGAATATGATATAGTTTACTTGTTGTATAAAGAAAGTTGACTCTACTATGAAATCAATGGTTGACTTCATAGCAAAAATGTGTGATTGAGTGCTTAGTTTATTTTTTTTACTTATTTATTTATTTTGGACTATTATTAATGTTGTGTATGGCCTAACGACCCGCCAAGGCTCGTTCGATTCGAGCATATGAATATTTACGTATTTTTTTAATTATTAACTTATTCCTACTCATTAAAGTTTAAATTTGACTTAATTTCATATTGATAAATAAGACAAATTTGAACTCATTTAGCCAAAATTTAGGGTTCGAGTTCGAGCTCTAGTATCATAACAAAAGTCATAACTCGTTATGGCTCGGCTAGACTCGTTTGATAAACAAGTTGAGTATAAGTTTGTTTAAAACCCATTTAGGTAACATGTTAAGTTAAACTTGTCACGATTCGAAGATATGGGGCTTTTTTTTATGTAAGTTATTAATAGCTAAGTTTGACTTATTAAGATTTGAATTTGACTCGTTAATACTGATAAATAAATTAAACTTAGGCTCATTTGTGACTCATTTAGTTAATGAGTTGGTCTCTATTCGACTTGTTAAAGACTCAATATCGACCTCTAACTCGACCTTTTCCTGTTTTAATGGTTGGTCTCTACCTTTCCAGTTTTAATAGTTGGTCTTAACTCTTGATTTGCAATGTTTTTGGCTAAATCTAATATAATACTAATCAAATTTCTAGTATATTTCTTCATCTTAAAGTTTAATATACTGCAAAGGTATAGGTAGTTGTATATTTTGTTGTGAGGTGCATGGAGGATAAAATTAGATTCCAAAGAATATGCTGATTTAACATTTTGGGCTTTAGCCAGACATAAATGCGAGAACTGCGCGCCACATATCTGCATCAGGCCCTTACTGCAGTTAGTGGACCCTACGGCCCACCACATAACAAGCTTCTAGCCTTCTATTTAGAAATACCAATAATAATAATTGTAAAATAACTTCATCCGTAATGAACAAAAAAAAAAAAAAAAAATGTAATCAATATTGTCCCCTTTAAAATCTTTCCTTTAAAATCTTGGAATGACACATGCCAAATATTAAGTTGTTAATAATTTTACAAAATAATCAATTCTAATTTATGACAAAATAATAAAAATAAATTTTAATTTATAAGATAATCAATTCTAATTTAAAATATAAAAAATTATAAGTTGTAATATAATAATAGTAAATTCTAGTTTATAAGATAATCAATTATAATTATTAACATAAAATTTCTACTAACATATTAATAAATATAAATTAACTAACTAAAAAAAAAACCACTGATCGACAAGAGATTGCGGTCGCGGGTGGTACCGGCCAACCAGATAAGCTGGCAGGTCATGGTCATGGCCGACTGCATATGGCTGCCGCCAATGGTTATGGCCGGCCAGGCTAGGCAGCCGGTGCTGCGAGCGGCCGCAATCTCTGGCCGATGAAAAATCATATCTCGTCGTCGGAAATATTTTCACCGAAAATCACCTGCTTTCAGAGAATATACAATTTTTTGAAGTTTTTAAGAAAATGTCAAAGGCAAATGGTACTAGGAGGAGGCAATACGTTGTATCATGGGACGGTGGTTAGTAACACCCTATTATAATTAAGGGATGTACTTTTACTAAAATTGATTGACAATATTAACCCTAATGGTCGAAAAAATCATCCAAAATGCCAGAACCTTTAGCTCCGGCGGAAAAGGAGCTCGTTTATTAAAGTGGATGAGATTAGATAATTGTTATCATATGAGATAATATTGTACTGTTGAGATGATATAATATTTATGTTTGTTATCAAGGATTAGTCCAAGATAGGATTTTGTTAGTTTTTGTGTTACACAATTTGTTTTGCTAGATAAGATATAAGATAAAATGTATGAATTACTAATACACCCTTAATTTGAAACAATTAATTTTATCTTCTACTTGTTGATCGCATGTTCCAGAGCTTTTTTTTTTTCATGGTCGCAAACAAGTTTCTCTCAATTTTTTTCACAAGAACCAAAATTCCATAACATAGACTGTGTTGAGTCAAAAATTGGGTACAGCCCATTTGTTTTGACAAACAACAAAAGAAGAAAAATACACTCAGCAGCACACAATTCAAGACAAAATGCAAGATTTTTTTGGGTAGATGGTACATTTGGTAGTTGCACGTGTGAAGGCCAAAAGTGGCTG
>CACSLK010003174.1:1425409-1440565 GCA_902706635.1 Striga hermonthica
GGATTTGATTGATGATAGTGAAAATGCTTGAACTTGATTGCTTGCTTGAGTAGATAGAGCCGTTAATTGCTTGTTGATCTCGGTTAGACGACTAGGGTTAGCAATCTAATGCCCGTAGCTCGTTTATACCGTTTGTCGATTGATTATCATCCCGATATGGTCATGGCATGAGACTCAGGTGATCTAGTTTGCTAATTGCTCGTGATTTCATCTTGCTTCTAGTTAATTGCTCGTTTTTTAAGTGCACGTTTAGTGATTAATCAACCATCCAATCAATTGCTTAGAATGTTTAGGATTTTATTTTCCCTTTTTGTGATTTGGACGATCATTTAGTAGATAAAGCTCCGAATAGCCTTCCTTCGAGATCGACCCGAGTCGGGTAGCTCGGTTATCCCTTGCCCATCAAATTTATACTAAACAAGCGTCGTCCAACCACAAACTCACTTGTTGACAACCGCCCGTGCGCACGCAAGTCAAGCTCCACAACTCAAGCAACTCGCCTTGCGGATGCCCTTTTGCCTGCCTACGCTCGCCCACGAGAGGCTAGTTGCTGACGAGTGAGTTGTGCATCGTCGGGGTCTTGAGTCTCGCCATCTCTAAGCACCCCAACATTCACCTGCTGATCATTGCTCGCTGGCACAAGAGAGTGCCCCAGCACTCGCAAACTCGTGAGTGCAATGTTGCTCGCCCAATCTTTAGACTAGCTCGTTTCTCTTTGTTTTTCTTTTTTCTCGAGTGTTGATGACTCCAAGTTCGATAAAGTTCCAATATTTAGTCAAAATTTGCATCTGTAAGTAATTACTCTTAATTTCTTAGGTAAAATTAGTTTAAAAGCAATTCAATCAATCTTTTTAGCATGTTTAGGACCTTCAATATTTTTTATTTTATTTTTTTTTTTTTGTGCCTTAATGAACGAAACTCCGAATGGTTTTTCTTGAGAGACAACCCGATGTTTCAAATTACTCGGTTACAATCAATTTTACAAAATCTGTACTCAAATAAAATGGTGAGTTGCCGGTAAAGGAAATTAGGACACGGAGTTTACTTACTAGTTGTTGTTTATTACGTGTTTCTCTTGATTTTTATAATTTTTTTGCTTAATTTTCATGTTTCCCTTGCTTTCTTCGGCTTTTAGTAATTTAACATGTATTAAGTGTTTGTTCCTTGTGTTCGTTTCTTGTTTTCCATTGATGCCTTCACATGTATAGCTTCGAGTTTTTGTGCATGCGAGGTAGACGAAGGAGAGGTACTTAAGAGGATACAACGCCAATTGAACTCTACATTGAGCTAAACATAGACGAGACAAGTTTTTGGGTTTGTGCATGTTCTATTCAATATGTATTTTTAATTATATTTTTAAAAATTGGAAAAGTTGAATTGGGTTGAGTTTTGAATTATGTAATTAGATATAAAATAACAATTGTTGGAAACAAACAACACCATCTTTCTAAATTGAAGGTAAATGCTTTAACAATTTAGGGTTCTTAGCCAAGAGAGGAAAAATGAAGATAACTTTTCATAGCTGCTAACAATGAGTTTACATGAATATATACCAACATGCTGGTGACCTAACCGAGGCATAACTAATTACAGTAAAGCAACAAACCCAAGAGAAAAGGGTGTACAACTAAAAGAGGAAACAAACAAAAGGCAGCAAAAAATTCAAATGCTTGCAGGGGCATTATAGTCTATGCATGGGAGCTGCATGAGGTGCTGACGTGGACCATTGACTGAGTAGTCTTCATATTGGTCTTTATGGTCTTCATGCTGACGTGGATCATGTGGAAAGGAGACCATGCTAACATCCCTCCTCAATTCGAGTGAGCGTGGAGATGCAACATTCAGTTTATTCCTCATGCGAAGGAAGAATTGGCCACTTAACGGCTTAGTGAGAATGTCAGCTTTTTGATCTAAGGCCGGCACATGCAAGACAGAAATTAATTTTTGAAAAACCTTCTCTCGAATAAAGTGCAAATCTACTTCAATGTGTTTGGTGCGGCCTTGAATAACTGGATTACATGACATGAATACTGCACCTAGGTTATCAACCCAGATATTTGGTGAAGGGATGGAAGTTATGCAGAGTTCATGCAGCAAATTTTTAATCCAAGGCACCTCTGTAACAGCATGACCTAAACTGCGGTACTCAGCCTCTGTGCTACTGCGAGAAACTGTGTGTTGTTTCTTGGAGCTCCAAGAAACTAAGTTCTGGCCAACAAAAACACAGTGACCAGATGTAGATTTCCTATCATCAGGGTTAGAGGCCCAGTCAGAGTCAGAAAAGGTTGAAATATGGAGATGAGAAGATTTAAAAAACTGTAGCCCAAAGGAGATGGTGCCATTAATATATCTCAGTAGCCTCTTCATTGCTTTCCAATGTGAATCTAAATGAGATTGCATGAATTGACTTAGTTTGTTGACAGCAAATGTGATGTCTGGCCTAGTAATGGTGAGATATTAAAGGCTGCCAATGAGTGCCCTGTACAGTGTGCCATCAGAAAAAGGATTTCCCTCATATTTGGAGAGAGTAGGAGAAGATAACATAGGGCTGGAAATTTCTTTAGAGTCAATCATCTTGGCCTTGGTAAGTAACTGATGAGCATAATGTTCCTGTGAGAGAAGCATGCCTTGGGAAGTGTAGATGACATCAATGCCAAGAAAATGGTGTAGCTTCCCCAAATCTTTAAGTGGAAATTCCTTAGACAAAGAAGTAATGACTGTCTTGATTTCAGTGGGAGAATCACCAGTGATGATCATGTCATCAACATACACAAGGATGTAAATAAGAGAAGAAGAAGAATGCCTGATAAATGATGCATCAGCCCTTGAAGATATAAAACCCAAACCAGTAAGAACAGTATGTAACCTGTCAAACCAAGTCTTAGAGGCTTGTTTGAGGCCATAAATGGCTTTTTTGAGCTTGCAAGCATAACCAGGAGCAGATGAAGTCTCAAAACCAGGTGGTTGCTCCATATAAATATCAGTGGATGGATCAAGAGGGCCATGCAAAAAAGCATTATCAACATCCAGCTGATTAATAATCCAACACTTAGAAAGTGCAATAGTGAGTACTAGTCTGATTGTTACTGGTTTGATCACAGGACTAAAAACATCATGGAAATCAACTCCTGCAATTTGAGTGTAGCCTTTTGCTACAAGTCTAGCTTTGTACCTAGAAACTGAACCATTTGCATTGAATTTTGTTTTAAATACCCACCTGCATCCAATTGGAACTTTACCTGGTGGCAATGGCCTCAACTCCCAAGTTTTGTTCCTCATCAAAGCATTATACTCAGAAGTCATGGCATTTTTCCAGCAAGGGATGGATAATGCCTCTGAACTTGAATGAGGCTCAGATGTCACAATGTTAGTAAGAAATGTTTTTGGTTTGAAAATTCCCCTCTTTGCTCTAGTTTGCATTGGATGTTGATTAGTAATAAGATGTTGTGATTGAGAGGGAATTTGTGGGTGGGGTGAGGGAGAGGGTGAGTCTGTTGATGAGGATATAGGGTGAGGAGAGGGTGAGGGTGAAGCAAGGCTGTTCTGAAGGGAGCGATTAGAATGAGATGAGGCTGGGCTATGTTGAGGAGTTTTCTGAGATGAATGTGGTGAGTTGGCAAGTGAACTTGGTGTGGATGAGTCTGTAGTTGGTGAATTTGGTGTTGCTGTTTCATTAATGCTGATAGATGATGTGTTTGATGGATGCATAGATGGGAAAAAAGGGAAAGAATGCATGCTATGATCATCATCAGGTTGCTCAACTTGATTTTTCTTATTAAAGGGAAAAATGTGTTCATTAAAGACTACATCCCTTGAAATAATGATCTTTCCAGTGGATAATAAGACTTTATACCCTTTGTACTGAGAACTATAACCCAAAAAAGTCCCAGATTGAGCTCTCAATTCTAATTTATCCTTAACATAGTTTCTGAGATGAGGATAACTTCACAGCCAAAAACTCTTAAATGTTTGTAACTGGGATTATGGCCATAAAGTTTAGAATATGGTGAAGCAAAACCAATGGTTTTGTTTGGGATCCTATTTATAAAATAAATAGCTGTGGAGAATACCTCTTCCCAATATTTTTTAGGAACTTTAGACTGAGAGAAAAGACTCAAAGCTACCTCTACTACCTGTCTGTGCTTTCTTTCAACCAGCCCATTCTGTTAAGGGGTATAAGGGCAAGATACTCTATGTAGAATCCATTTTTCTGAAAAGAGTTTAGACAAAGGTTTGAACTCAGTTCCACCATCACTTTGAACTGCCTTGACTCTAAGGTTCAACTGATTCTCAACAAGGTTAACAAAGTGTGTGAAGGCTTGGAGAGTGTCTGACTTATGTTTAAGAAAGTATAGCCAAGTAAATTTAGAGAAGTCATCAACAAAAGCCACATAGTATAAGGATCCTGAGGTTGATGTTAAGGGTGCAGGCCCCCAAAGATCAGTGTGCACAAGTTCAAGAGGTGAAGTTGAAGAATGAACAGAAGCATAGAAAGGCAGTTTATGAGATTTTGCTTGAATGCAATCTGAACAAAAAGTGTTTTTATTACTGGCATAAGGTAGATTACAAGACTTAAGAGCTCTTTGAGTTACATCAAATGATGGATGACCCAACCTTCTATGCCAAACTTCTAAAGACTTAACAGAACTAGATAAGTAAACTTCACCACCTAACATTTTCTTAGCACTAACTTCTGATCTCCTTCTCTCTTCATTCTTGATTGGTATCCGATTGAGCTTGAAAGCATATAGACCATCCCTAAGTTTCCCTTTGAGAAGAGGTTGACCTGAAACTTGATCCTTCACAACACAAGCAGTGGGAAAGAATTCAAAGAACACATTATTATCTTTGGCAAATTGAGCAACACTAATGAGATTTTTAGCTATATGAGGAACATGTAAAAGGTTCTTAAGTTTGAAAGTGTGTTGAGGTAAGGAGGAATATTTAGAACCAACAAACATTGCCTTACCAACATGTGAAATATCTAGACCAGCTCCATTTCCAATCTGCAGTTTGTTTTGACCACCATAATCAGATGCAACACTGAGGTTTGCAAAGTCATTGGTCACATGGTGTGTTGCCCCAGAATCAGGGAACCAATCTCCCTCATTGCTATTTTCCTTTGATGCAAACATGGCTGAGGATTGTCCAAAGCTCTTACCATCATTATAGTGCCTTTGTTGAGAATTCTGTGGCACAAAATCAGCATTAAACCGGTTGTAGCACTTGTCTGCAGTGTGGTTGGTGTAACCACATATCTGGCATTGGACTTTGTTGTTGTTGAATCTGCCACCCCTTCCTCTTCCAGATCTGCCCCTTGCTCTAAATCCTTGGTAATTCCCTCTTCCTCTTGAGGGATATGAGCTTTGAGGTGGCTTGTTGGTTTGGACTGAGAGATTTGCTGAAGGCAGTGTGCTATTTTCTGTGACAAGTGCTGCAGATTGAATCCTGCTCTCATAAGTCAGCAGCAAGGACATGACATCTATCATTGTGAGCTGTTCTGGCCTAGCATTTATGCTAACAACTACTGCATCATACTCTGAGCTTAAACCACTCAGGACATGCATTATCTGGTCCTGCTCTGTGACTACATGCCCTTCAGCTGCCAAAGTGTCACAACAAATCTTCACTTTGTTGACATACTCTCTGATGCTCATGCTTCCCTTCTTGAGGTTTTGAAGCTGTATTCTATAGTGCATCGTCTTAGCCTTGGATTGAGTTGAAAAGCTTGACTCCAAACTCTTCCAGATCTGAGAGGAGGTGTGCATACCTACCACTGAAATCAAAATAGACTCTGAAAGAGAAGAAAGCAGCCATGATGCCAGCAATTGATCCTGCCTTTCCCAGCTTGTGTACTCAGGATTTACTTGAAGGAGCCCCTCTTCTGCTCCAGGTATGAATCTGGTAGGTGGCAGGCTAGATCCATCTAAGAATCCCTCAAGGCCATGCCCTCTAACTGTTGTGCGTACCTGCTGCCTCCAAATAAGGTGGTTTTCATCTGTGAGTTTAGTTGATATAAGTTGGTTATGGAGTTGGATGGGAGTGGTGGCTGAGATCTGGTTTTGGCCGTGGCCCGAGGAGGAAGTGTGTGATGATGAAGCCATTGTTCAAACAAGGTTCAAAGCAAGTTATCCCTGCTCTGACACCATGTTGGAAACAAACAGCACCATCTTTCTAAATTGAAGGTAAATGCTTTAACAATTTAGGGTTCTTAGCCAAGAGAGGAAAAATGAAGATTACTTTTCATAGCTGCTAACAATGAGTTTACATGAATATATACCAACATGCTGGTGACCTAACCGAGGCATAACTAATTACAGTAAAGCAACAAACCCAAGAGAAAAGGGTGTACAACTAAAAGAGGAAACAAACAAAAGGCAGCAAAAAATTCAAATACTTGCAGGGGGCATTATAGTCTATGCATGGGAGCTGCATGAGGTGCTGACGTGGACCATTGACTGAGTAGTCTTCATATTGGTCTTCATGGTCTTCATGCTGACGTGGATCATGTGGAAAGGAGACCATGCTAACAACAATAATCGATTGAGTTGGATCATAACTCATACGATTCCCTTTTTTATGAGTATATTTTGTTTTTATTTTTTGGATTGGGGGAGGGAGCTATCCATCATAGAAAAGAAATCATTAACTATTAAGTGTACTAGTTAAATAAAGGGAGTTTAAAACCTAAGGGCTCATTGGATACAAATTAACGCACCAAAAATTCAATCTCTAACTTAAAATCAGCTCAACTTTTACTTAATCTTATTATCCACAAAATTATCAATATAATTAAATAATATCAGTAAATTATTCTTGCATATCACATTAATTTTTAATTTACTATTAAGCTAATCATCAAATCTTAACAAACCATAACCTTTAATCACATCATTTCTTATACTTTTACATTAAATTAACTTCAATTATGTTATATTGAATATTATTTCAATACAAACTCGAAAATTTCACTAAAACAAACCAATTCAATAGTTTTTTAAAATTAACTCTGATTAACCAAATAAATTAACGAAAGGGTAGCTAATAAATTTGTACCCAAGCACCACCAACTAATGACCGCCAATGAAAGTGGTTAGGGTAACTAGAGTTGGCCAAGGAGAAAGTGAGGAAGCATAAAATCTTACTTTAATTCCCTTAAGATTTGGACTAAGATTCGATTTCGTTTTGGACGTGTTTGTTTTAACGCTTTGATATATATATATAATGGATATTTTTTATTTAATTATTTTTTAAATACTTTCTGCGCGAGATATGAGATGTTTTGTGATTACGAGTTATTTTGGTACTGTACGAGTGAGTGGGTGGTATGACTAAGTGAAAATAGCTATTTTCACTCCATTTTGAAATCCTGCAAAGTTTTTCACACTGTCTAATAAAAATCTAAGTTTTTTATTCCAGAAAGTGCGAAAGGTATTGTGCGATAAATATGCGACAGTTACGCGATGATACTGTGCGAAAGTTAAAAATTGCGAAGAGCATTCGTATATCCCACTTTTTAGGGGTGGAAAAAGTTAAAGTGCGAAAGCATTGCGCGATGAATATGCGACAGTTATGCGGTCCATTCGCATAACTTTTGCATTTTCTGAGGTGAAAAAGTTAGATTGTTAACGAGCAGTGAAAATGAGGACCCCTCGATTAGTAGCCGCCACTAACGGAATGTAGGACCCACAAAACTCCTACTGGTCTGCAACTCGCTCGAATTCGATTATCCCTGTCAAAAACCTAATTTGTATTGGTATATTAATATTCACCATATATTGTGCAGAATCAAATGGTCCAAGTTTTCTAAACCTATTATTAATAGACTTGGAAATTTGTACATTTTTTGACCAAAATAAATATTGTTAAAATTGTGTATGGGATCTCAAGAATGAGGTGGGAGTTGGTAAACGTCATGCTATGTGAATCTGATGCAATAAAGCTTCATACTACAGTTAAAAATAAAATAAAATAAAATAAAATAACTGCATGTTATTATTATTATTATTATTATTATTATTATTATTATTATTATTATTATTGGGTATCACGCCTATATTATTAAATTCTTGTTATTTGTTAATGATATATTTTCTTTTTCAGTATGGTCTTGTTCACTTTTTTATAGTGTTAGGATTATCAACTCAAAACTCAGTTATCCATCAAACCTAACATACAAACTTAAATGGAGTTCCATTCTAAAACTAATTGACAATATAATAAGTAGTCCACCAAACTTATATATTTGACGTGGAATTGGGTTTGAGTTTGCACACCCAACAAATCCCCTCAAACACGCAAGACTACATACTTGAGCCTCTCTTTAACAAAATTCATACGATCATACAATCTTATACCGCCGTTATCATCCACGAAACACGTTGCCTGACAACCCTTTCGCTAGGAAGACTTTCGACACAAGACACACGGATCCACCGGCCCTCCGTCAATTGACAATAGGATAAGTAGTCCACAAACTTGTAATTAGACTTAGAACTTTTATTTTTTCGATGTGGAATTATGTTTGCTCACCCAACAAACACTTAACAGAAAATTGCATAACCAAATTTTAGAAAACTTATCCATAGAGATCCACAGGATTATTGAACTTAAAAAAGATTTTACCTATAGATTCGCTAGTGCATTTTTACCTAATTAAGCTCTTCATATTATGTTATCATAAATTCTCTACAGTTTAATTATTAAGTGGATCGATCCATCATATTTTTCTTTTCACAAACATACAAACTATAAACTTTTATTTATATTAATTTTTATAATATAACTTTTAATTTAAAAGTATGTATATTATCATCTACCTACTTGTTAAACATTTCTAACACCATTCTTCTTGTGTTTTATAATATAACTTTCCAATATTTGCCCTTCAGTAAGTGGCAAGGAACTGTGAAAGGAGGTATAGTCTAGGGAATAATAATTAATTTCATAATTAATTGACTCATTTGAGAAAGTTTTATAGTATTTTTATATAGGATTAATTGCCAAAAAAATTACGACTTTTCGTTTGAATTGCAAATTAATCTCAACGTTTTTAATTTTGCAAATAAATCTCAACCTTTATTAATTATTGCAATTTTGTCTCAAAATTAAATTCCGGCCATCCGCCGCCACCGGCCGCCGCCACCGGCCGCCGCCTGTCTCCGGCCAACCTCGCCGGAATTGAAAATTTTTTACGTCATCGTGTAGCTATCCTTCCGGGCAACAACATATTCGAAGTTCGTGTAAAAATTACGACAATAAAGGGTCTAATTTTTACACGAACTTGGACTCCTTATTGTCGTAAAAATTATTGACTGAGAAATTGGACTCCTTATTGTCGTAATTTTTACACGAACTTCGGATATGTTGTTGCCAGGAAGGAGAGCTACACGACGACGTAAAAAATTTTCAATTCCGGCGAGGTTGGCCGGAGACAGGCGGCGGCCGGTGGCGGCGGATGGCCGGAATTCAATTTTGAGACAAAACTGCAATAATTAAGAGATTTATTTGCAAAATTGAAAAAGTTGAGATTAATTTACAATTCAACAAAAGGTCGTCATTTTTTTTTTGGCAATTAACCCTTTTATATATTTGTTTATTGTTCAACATAATCTAGGATGATTTGGTTGACTCTAAATGAATTTGATTAAACTAATACAAGGAGAAGATTAGGATTACATGCATGTTCTACAGGTAATGGAGAGCCAATTATAATCAGACACGTCAGCAAAAAATAACCAATAAAACCTTATTTTGTAGGTTTAATACTTATAAATTATAATTAGCCAAAACATCTGGCATATCACATTAGTCATTAACATAATCAGAACTTTTGATAGTGCTTTGACTATATGTAACATGTTAATATAAATGAGATATTGTTATAGTTTGAAATTTTGCTGCACAACAAATCTTGATTTTACTTAATTTAAGTACTAATTAACTTTTGAATTTTAATTTTCTCTTCTGTAAATTGAATCACCTACAACTTTCTAACATCTACAAACTTTAAGAGAATAAATCAAATAAACTGCAACCATATAAACACCTCTTAAAGATATGATATAAATTTACAAGGCAAACATTCAATCAGATTCAATTATACTTTTTCAAGCCATATCAATCGAGACAAAAAATAAATAATTAAATAAACAAATTGGAACTGTAACACGAGGATTTTTTTTTTAAGACAACACCACCTCGGGAGGGTAGGGGAATAAGGTCAAACCCACAACCTGTATATATAAAAAGGCTCTAAATATATTGAAAAGTCACAAATCTACGGTCCAATGTCCAAAAAATTAACAACAGTCCAAATAAACGAAAACAAAAAGAACCAAGAAAAAAAAAAGAGACAACACACCAAATAGCACCAAAAAATCTTATCCTGGTTCAAAAGGAGTCCAGACGAAGAGTCAGCATCAGGAGGGAGCAGAAACACCAAAAAGTAGGTCGACTACCCAAATCTGAACGATTGATATCCCATCTGATCCATCCGTATAAGAGTACGGAGGCGGAGACGAATATCGTCAGGCTGAAAAATACGTCTCTTGGGGGAGAAGGTCCCGATGCAAGCTAAAAAATCAGCAGGCCGGTTCCTTTCACAAAAAATATGTGAGATCCGATAACGAATTGACTGAAATTTGGATCTAATCGGCACGAGTGTACATTAACCCCAAAACTTGAGCATAGCAGTCTTTCCAAAACAAACAACAACCATCTTAGACTTCATATTTGCCGCCTCAAATTATAGATTCTAGATTTTGCATGAGTGGAATTGATTTGGCAACATGTTTGACCCAAATCCATTAATGTTGTTCATAAGTGGTTGTTTGGGCTTCTATTATTTTATTTGTATTATGATATAGTCTTTTATTTTTATTTTTATTTGTGGTTCAACTAATATTAAAAAAAAATATTAATGATAGGTCATTGATGACCAAAGGTTCGCACAATATTTCCACTCATTACTCATTAGGTCACAACCACACAAGTTGTGAGGCTTATTTTTCAATAATTCGTTGGTTGTCCAGGGTCATACGACTCATGGAATTTAGTGTCATTCGACACACGAGTCGTGTGAAAAAATCATAAGCAATGTCCCTTTTTCTCCTAATCAGGAGATGATCATGTACTCAACCTTTTGATACTGCTCGAAGTCTTTGCCATGTATGAAGCCTAGCTTTGATTTTGCACCCAATGCATGTCTTATACCACGACTCCAATGTAAATAATTTATACATGTGAGCTGATTCATAACCAAAACCATTCTTGAGTGATTTGAGCTATGTCGAGACAATGTATCGCTCGTGAATAAATATACGAATCGAAACTGGCCCAACCAAACTATGGGCTCGGTTCAAGGCCAGTTGACCACGGGCCGATTCAGCGCCCACGGGCCGTGCCTTGCCATGTCTACATCAAACGAGTCGTGTGACCTATTATGCACATAAACTTTACTATTTTTCGTCACAACTCTATTTTTAACGCTTTTTCAAATATATTTCATACAAAAACTAATTGCAAAGAATACCTTAATTATAGATGAATTAAAAAAAACAAAAAAACGAGCACAATCCAACGATAAACACAACTAAATATACAAATTTCACTCAAAATGAATGTAAATATGAAGTAATTACCGCCAAAAGTTGTAACTTTAATTTGTCCCATATATCACGCGTAAAATAATTTAGAATAAGCTTTGTTTTTCTGTATATATATATATATATATATATATATTGACATCTTTATATATGACCTTTCAAATGTTTATTTATTTTATTTCAAAACATTTGTGCACACACATCACCAGAATTTAAGGGAACAAAAAAAGGCTGCATTTCATATGCTTAATTACTTTTCTTTTCTTTACTCTTTTAATATGAAAGATGGGGAAATGGAGGCCCACAATAGTTCCCTCTAAAACTATTGAACAATGAATTTGCACTATAAATGGCCACATCAACCTCTCATAATAAATGTGAGAGAAAATAACTACCAAGCTAGAGAATATTATTTCATTTCTACTTTTTCTTGGTTTGTCCTTGCATAAATTTTTAGTTATTATTCCAATTTTGAACATAACTTAATTTTTCATAACATTAAGGTTTACAATAAAATAAAATTGTAATACTAATGTAACTAGCATGAGATACCCTCATGCATGTTTAACATTACTTATGGTCACATTTTTCTTTTTTTTTTTTGGGCTAATTTCAAAAGTTCCCATCAAATTTCCTTTATATATTAATTCAAAACGTGGTGAACCTAAGTGGCAGACTCGCAGACTTTGGAATCCTGCATATCCCACTATCATGCTTTGTAATTAGGTTATGATAACAAATTTGAAAACAAAATTGGCTTAAAAAGTATCATAAATAATTTTTCACGATACATCATTGTCTCCCATTAATCTCTTTTTCAATACCAAATTTGTCTTGAATTTAAAGACCCCACAATCTTTCTTTCCTTATTTTATTCTTCCATTTATAGATCACTTGAATTTAATTGAGTTAACATTAAATCTTTTATTTGTCAGTGGATCAATGTCGAATTAACAATGTTTTATTGATAAATATTATTTTTATATTTTTTTATTTGATAATTGAGTAGTTAACAAAGTTTTCAATTTTTTTTTTTCGAATATACGGTAACATATTCTTGACACTCCAAAATTTTCTTATAAATTTGTAACGAGATTCTAACATCGTATTCCAACGGAATTTCTTCCATTTATTCATTTTGTATATACTACAATATTAAACTCTTTTACCTTTTTTTATTCAATTTTTTTTTCATCCACTCGTTTATTACACGGGTGTCGTACTAGTTTCCCTTGTTGCAGTAGGATTTGTTAAAAAGCCTTAATCAACACAATGCTTTCACTGATTAGACAACCAACATGAGAGTTATTACTAGTGAAAATTGTTCATCAGTCCCCACTTTCCAATTATTTATGTATTTCACCTTCAGATTACTTTTCCAAGCCTCACCATTTTTGCTCAATAATTTATCATAAAACTCCAACATTATTAAGTTTAGGGTACCAAAATTTTCTTTGATAAGAGTATGGAAGCTGTATTTATTTGGCCAATTATGGAAGTTGTGTGTCTATGTGTTAATTTTGATGCAATTGTAGAAAGTTTAATTGAATCATCGTTTATTTATCATATAATAATGTTTGCATTTTTTAAAATTTTAATGCAATATTTTGAAATTTTCAGCTAAAAATTAAGGAATAATCTTCAATAAAAAATAATGACACCCAATTACCAATAAACTTGAAATAAATTAAAAAACAACGAACGGAATATGATAAAAATACAATTTACACTCAAGTTCAAAGATTTAATTTTTTTGTATAAAAATGTTAATTATTTTGAAATATGGTAATTTGTATGAATTAGGTGTTTAAGACTGGAATAATAACTAATTATTATTATCAAATTCTAAATTATTGAAGCACAAATTGTATGAATAATGCAACCAATGGACATTCAACTACCCGAATTGTCATTAATAATTAATATGATTAAGATTGTTTTGAAAAGAAACAACAACAACAACAACGACGACGACGACGACGACGACGACAACAACAACAACAACAACAACAACAACAATATGACTAAGATAGTTACACTAATATTTCAGAAACCAAATTGGGCTAATTTATCAGGCTGGGCTAGATTGTTAAAATGGGCTTCTACTTGCTTTTCATTTCTCATATACATATATTGGGCTAACACCGTCTTAATAAGACAAGTATGTAACATAAGAAGTGAAGCCCATTCTATTAGCATCCAAGTCTAGGCCATCTTTCCAACCATGCAATTTCATACATAGAATCTTGAAATATGTTGGCTATTTTATATCTTACTACAATTTTTAAAAGTTGTTGCAAAATTTCGAAATTATAAAGGTACTAGTACAACGCACGTGTATTACATGGGTGCTTGTTAAAAATTATTCCTAAATTTTAAAATTAATGAGAAAACTAAATTAAATTTAGTTACAAAAAAATTATATTACTATATATTTTAGAATGATATGTGTTACTTATGACTTACATGTGTTATATTATATTAGTTGTTATAACTTATATCATATAACTACTTGAAATATAAATATATTAGTTGATAAATAATTTTATTTTTCTAATTAATATTAAAAATAATTTTATTATTGTTATAAAGATAAATATAAAATATTTTTTTATACATACAATATGGATGTTAAATCGAAGCTCATCAAAAGAAGATTAATTTGATATATTACATATGTAAAATTGACAAAAAATACAAAAGTTATTAACTTTTAAAATATATATACAATTTAATAGTTATAATAAGGAACTAGTACAGAGCCCGTGCGATGCACGGGGTGCACAATTTTAAGGTCATTTATCCAACCTTATAATTATATAAATGAATAAAATAAATATACAGAATATATATAGTACGTGACATGTGCGAGGCGGGATATATTTATTTAGGGATTATTATACTATAAGATGCAATATTCAATAAAAGTTTTACAATACACGAAAATAAATATAAATAATGTAAATATCTAAATACATACACGATATGTGGAATAAATAAACCAAATTGCAAATCCGAAAATATAATTTAAAAAAAAATTGATAATATATTTCACTAAACATGTACAAAATATCTAAATACATACACGAAAAAAAATTATATATGTTTCAAATTTCGAAATTAAAACAAAAATTCAAAATTTGGCTTACAGTTTTATCATGCAGAACCAACTCGATATATGATTTGTATGTGCTGCCCCAGTCTTGGAAAAATATTCTCACAATTCGAACTTTAAGCATATGTCTATTAGACTTATTGACTTGTTTGATTAACCCAAATCCTCGATTCATTGTTTTGAATAAAAGACTGATTGGGGATATATTTTTTGTTCGCAGGAGGTTGATAGTGAGGAAGATGATGACTCAATATTTTGAGATTTGTAATTTATAATGGGTAGAGTAGATATATATTGTTGTTAATATCTATTTTAGAAAATCTGAATTTGAATATACAAAAATAGGTTTGAACAAAATCAGAACTGATTTCTATACAATTAGATAATAAATAAAGCCTTTTTTATTTTAGTAAAGATTTTACGTATTTTTTTTTT
>CACSLK010003174.1:1453704-1467721 GCA_902706635.1 Striga hermonthica
CTCGACAAAATGATTCCGTAATGAGATCGTAGCATTTTCTTAGTAAGAAGGGAATCCAAAGGAAGTATCCAAAGTGAGAACTATTATTAACGTACGTCACTTGTCAGAACATTGGGCAGAAACAATTGAATGCAGATTTCATTTTAATTTTCTTTTTTTTTTTCCACCGACATAACTTCCTCTTCTGTACAGTTCAATTGCTAGGGACTGTTTGGAAGTTAGCAAAATAATTTGATCAATTTTCATTGATGGGACAATTTTGTTAAATTGTTTAACTTAAAATATAACTCAAATTTAATTTAACTAAACTCTCATCAAAATTGTCAATTTAATTAAATAAAATCAATCAATCATATTCATCAATATTATTAACATAATTAAATAATATCAATTAATTATTAACAAACATCAATGATGCGACATGAAGCATGTAAAGAGAGATTGAATACAAAGATGTTCAAAGAGAACAGAGATAAACTTTCATTCAATAATCTAATAAAAACTGATGTTCTCCAACTTCCTACGGTTATCAATACAGTAATGCTCACCTATCCACGGTGGACACATGTCACCGCTTATGTGGCATGCACACATTGGTGATGTATTTTTCTGAACATATTAACATCACCAATGTGTGCATACCACATAAACGGTGGACATATTAACATGTGTCCACCGTGGATATAGGAGCATTACGCGTTACCAATAATAGCACGACTTAAAAGACCATAATACTACAAACCCAACACACAATATCTATAATTACAAATAAACCCCTACACAACATAAATAATATCACTAACAACCGGAACCGATCAAGAAAGGCCAACACACTCTCGTCGACATCAAAATCAATTTTAGTTCACAATCTCCCGTATTTTTTTATTATTATTTAAATGCAAACTCAAAAACTCGTAAATCTTCTACTCAATCAACTTTGTCTAAAATTAATTTTTCAAACAATAACTTCAATTAAAACCGATTTTATTCATATCCAATCACCCCCTTACCTTAATGCTTACAGGTGCTAACCAACACTCAACAAAGAGAACAGAAGCAAGAGTCGAGAGCCGTCGGATCAACACAGTGAGTACAATCCAACGGTCCAGATTCCAGTTTGAACAACACCCATACCAGTACAATCAAATCTTCCAACAACACATTACAGAAAAAATAAAGAGCAAATGTACTAATAAGTAATAATAATAACCCAAGAATCCTTTGCAATGAGAAGCATAATAATAATACATCAAACATGAAAACGCCCCTAAAAAATCTGAATAAAAAAATCAAGGGCTTTTACATAAATATGAACTGTCCACAAGTCTACAAGGATATTACATAAAACAAAAAAACAAAAAAAAAAAAAGGGGAAACTGAAAAATTTTATTGACTCAATGATTGAGCAAAGAAAACATCAATATCAATGACCTCATCTCCATTTTCATCCTTCTCAACTCTTACCACACAATCCATGTAACAGCCCAGCCAACCCGTAAAGCGGACAATATCACACTACCGGTTAAGATGTTGGGCTGTTACAATCCAGCTCAGCTTCTTCCTTCAATAGGGGCCTCCAATTTTTGCTGTATACTCTCTCTCTCTCTCTCTCTCTCTCTCTCTCTCTCTCTCTCTCTCTCTCTGAACCCCTTTTTTCACTAAATTTCAACTAACATATCATCAAAGCAACTAACATTATTACATAATTTCCTCACTACTTTATCCAATGTAGACCGAGAACGAGATAAAACGGGCAAAAGATGGAATCGGATTAAATAATGTATCGGCTAAAAAAGAAAGGAAAATAGAAGTAGATAAGAAAAAGGGTACTACTATAAGCTATATCTTTTTCTTGAATGCACTAGCATTGGGTAAAATTGGCTCTCTAATGAGATAACCTGAGTAACGAATGAATTATATATTATGTGGGGCGTTTCGAAAGTAGAGGCATAAAAAGTTGTACCGATTGTCAAAAGGTCTCCTAATAGCTGTAATGCTTCACAGAAGACTCCAAAACCTCCGGACTAGGACAAATGATCTCCCTAACTCGAACGCCTTTTCGGTAAATCTTGAAAGTCGGTACTATTCTAACATTCTCGGCATGAGCTATTGCGGTGCTTTCTTCAATATCCACCTTCAGATAAATAATGTATATAATAAGGCCAGCATATTTTCACTTACGAGTAGAAAAACTTCACTAAACATTTTATTTTACCTTGAGAAAATTAATAGATGGATATCGCGTGCAAAGGGTGTCCAAAAACGGGGATATTTGTCCGCACTCTACACTCGAGCCCGTTTTGAAGTGGACCACAGATACACCTGAAAATGTTTTCACATTTTCAAGATCACCAAAATTGAATGAGCATAAAAAAAGGCCCGAATGAATCAAAATACAGATCTGAGCGTGTGCTTGGATACAAAAATATCCGCTCAAAATGAGTTTTTTTTGTTAACAAGAGTTAATTTCGAAAAATGTGGTATGTTTGGTTGTTTAGTGGGATTTAGATTTTATATTAAAATAAAATAAATTAAAGTTGAGTTAATGTAAAAGTAGGAGAGAGATGATGTGAAATGATGATTACTTGAAATTATGTAAAGGAATGAATAACAAAATAAAGTTGATTTGATGTGTAAGAATGATTGGTTGGTATTATTTAATTATAATTATAATATTGAGGATAGTGAGGTTGAGTTAAAGTTGAGTTAAATTTTGAGTATGGATTAAATACCAGGTGAAAAAATCGCGGCCCGAAACTGCTCGAGGCTCGAGACAGACTCTACTTCACCGCCGAATTTCATGTTAAATATTTCCTCCCCGCGCGATTTCTTTAAAGCGACTTGTGCATGAAAAAGCGATTCGGCAACTTCTTTGTTATCCGGGAGTTCCCTTCTCAAAACGTCGTAATCTTTCACAGCTTCATTCCATCTTTCGAGCTACACAGCAAAAGCAATTATCGAGATATTGAGTTTAGATTTTTAACCTAATTGTTTCAAAACTACAATTATCTTCTCAAAATTTCAAATGTAGTAATGTACCTTGAAGTTAGAAGCAGCCCTTCTTAGCAAAGCTTTCGTGTAACTTGGCTGAATGCGAAGGGCTTGATTACAGTCATCAACCGAGCGTTCCCACTGGCCCAGCTTAAACCAACAAGCAGCTCGATTGCAGTACAGAACAGAGTTTGTGGGGTCTAACCTGAGGCCCTCCCCATAAGCCGAGCAGGCCTCAGTAAACCTCTCGGATTTGAACAAATCATTCCCACGAGCACGCGCACGGCCCACCAATCGTACATTGTTAAGCAAAATCGAGATTTCAATATTATGGTGGTCAATCTCGCTAGCTTTCTCAATTGCCGAAAGAGCACTATCGAACCTGCAACGGATTAATTCTTCATATTCATTTCAAAGTTTCAAAGCCCTTTGATTTTAATCAAATAATGCACAACTAAAAGAATTACTTCGAAATTTTTTCAGTTATTTTAGGATTAAAAAACAAAAAAAAAAAATGAAAAGAAAATAAAGAAAGAAATCACCTTCCCAAGGCTAACTCGACCTGGGCCCTGACGACATACACGTACGCTTCTAGAAGCATACCAAATATCCTCGACTGGGAATAGAAGCTCATACACGGAGTGGATGAGGGGATGTTTGATAGAGCCAAAAAAGCTTCATCTATTTGGTGGAGTTTCAAAAGAGCTTCCGCCCGACAAGTCCAAAGCTGTAAATTCGAGCTAAAATTGTGTGAGAGCGACTTATTTCGGATTCATAATAGCGCAATAAAAAAAATGGAACATATTTTCAAAGAACACACATGAGGCGAAGCATCGGCTCCCGAGGCAATGGCGGCATCTACTTCTCTCAATGTGCTTTTCCAGTCACCAACTTTTCGAGCATCAGCACATTTGCTCAGGTGCTTCTCTATGCATCGAAGCTTCTGCATATCTGTAGGGTCCAGCGGAAGCCCAGGAAAGCAAATGTGCTTCCTTGCATTCTCAGCATATCCTAAACTGTAAAACTTTCAGGTTAGAAGTGCGTACATAGTAATAAACGCTTTAAAAAAAAAAGAGCCGTAATGGGCAAAAGGAATGTACACCAAACACCGAGATTCAATTAATTAACTCATCAACCAAAACAACAGTAAGTTCAATAATACTGTGTGAAGTAACTTGTCGTGAAGAATGAAAATGTAAAGAAGATAGTTTATTATCGTTTCAGTGGATTCACTCGTATACAAATGTAAATAAACAAGAACGAGTTCACTGAGTTCAAAGGATGCCGTTCTAATACAATGCCAAATTCCATAAAATATGGACCTAACAAATGGACCTATAAGCCGGAACCACAAACTCAAAGAGCCAAACAAACGTACAGCATAACAGGTTAAACATCACTGACAAAGCACGTATGCAACGAGGGCCACACCACAATTAATGACAGTGACTTGGACACAAGA
Source organism: Striga hermonthica (assembly GCA_902706635.1). Lineage (NCBI taxonomy): Eukaryota > Viridiplantae > Streptophyta > Magnoliopsida > Lamiales > Orobanchaceae > Striga > Striga hermonthica. The sequence goes on from CACSLK010003174.1 coordinate 1,458,158, forward strand.
AACAATCTGCCAAAAAAAGGATGGTCATCTAATCCACCCTGAACCAGATCTAGCAACAGAAAAAAAATAAGCGAAAATGTTCAAGCCAGTGTAGATCAATTAATTGCTCCCACAACATTTTTCAAGCCAATTGATTGAAATCAGACCTCATTAAACAATCACATTGCATCTAATGTAGATAATAATCACTACATTCTCAAAACATACCCACATTGCAGCTATGATGAGATAGCAAATGAAAGAACCATAAGCATCAAGATTCAAGACTGACAATTAGTACACAAATATGCTATAAAGATTTGAACTTTATCCGAAAAAAATAATTCACCTAAGGAGCAGAGATCCCAATCTATGATGCGCCCTCACATAGCCTGGGTCCAATCTAATGGCTTCTTCACATTCTCTGGCGGCCTCCGGCAAACGCCTCAGCCCCATTAGGGCTGCCGAACGGTTAAAATGATAAGCGGCATTGCCCGGCAAAATGGCAATAGCCTTGTCATAAAGACTCAGAGCTTCTGCAAAATTACCCTTTTTGTAACAATCATTTCCCAGCCGCTTTAACTCCTCCGGATCACCGCCTCCGGCAAACACTGATCTCCCGCCAACCATAGGTCCCCTCGGGTAGTGCGTGGGCCCACTGTCGAGGCTCGGTTTGGATGCAGGCCCACCTCGCATTATGCTGCCATGGCCATAGTTCACGGAGGAGCCAGAGCCCAAGACATCAGTTTTTGTGGACCGGCTGGCCATGCCGGTTTTCACAACCCGGCCCGAGGGGCAGATGTTGCCGGTGGGGAGCAAATTTACGGGCGGGGACGTGACGGAGCTGGACCCAGACCCAGACCCAGAGTACAGATGCTTAAACGACCCGGATGACTCAGACCGCGTGTGCCCCGGCCGAGGGTTCCGGATCGCGGGCGGCGAGCTCTCGGCGGAGAGCTCGCCCGAGTGGCTGTTCGGGTTCGAATCGGACTTCCTGAGTGCACTCGGGTTGTACCCGCCCGAGTATCGGCCAGAGACCGATCCCGACGAGCTGGAGCTGCTGCTCGTGGTGGTGGCGGTCGCAGCGATGCCACCGCCGGTCCGGGTCCGGAGCGGCGACACGGGCGAGCCCAGATCGAGTTCCCGAAAGTCCGGTTTATCGGCATTCACGCCGCTATCTTCTCCGTCGCGGGCTAAGGCGTTCCTCAGCCGATCCGACAGCGACGCCAGCCCTAATTCCTGTTTATTCCTCCCCGACTGTGACGACATTTTTTCCGTTCACACCGCACTAACCTTCTCTCTCTTTCCCCTTTACCATTACACGCATATATACAAGACGGGCCTCTTTGAAATTGCTCAAGGAGGTGCAATTTATCGGGAATGCAAACAGGGGCAGCACAGGCAGCAACAATGGCGGTAGGCGGAGAGATAAAGGAGGAGTCTTTATGAATAGAGGAAGGTAGAAATTAGTGGGGATCTCGTGATTTTTTCAAGCGATGAAGCAAAGAATGAATGAATGTGGGTGTTGAGAGAGAGAGAGAAAGCTGTTTGGATTTCTCTTATAGAGACTAGAGAGAGTAAAGAGAGAGAGAGAAACCAAAGGGGTTTTACAGGTGAAGGGATGGTAAAAGGAGAGTGAAAGGTGAAGAAGAAAAAAGAAGTGAGGTTTATATAATTATATTTTCTTATTCTTTTTCTATATGCTAACATTGTATAATGCCGCCTAACTATTGTACATAACTAGTAATGTGACCTGCCCTGCACGAGACATAAATATTAAATGAGTTATTTTCACAACTTTGTTCGTTTAAGTCTAAAAAATAATAGAATTACTATTTATTTTTTACCTCTTTTTTTTTTGGTACAGGGACCTTCCGGTTTCCGAATCCACATGGGAACCGACTAATCTGGAATCGAGCCGGGTAGGACCACAACGACAGCAAAGCTCTCCCTCAAGAGTTTTAACACTGCAATGTTAAGTCTAAAAAATAATAGGGTTACAAGTTTTTTCTACATCTCTTAACCAACGTTTTTTTAGGCAGAACATTAAATATGAGCATGTTAGGGCTAGCTTGTAAAATAATTAATATATTATCTCACTAAATATTTATACAAATAAAAATTTAATTTTAACATATAAATTTATCCCTTGATAAAAGAGAAAGTAACATTTTTCCTTATTTTTGTTCACCATATAATATATAATATTTAATTATTATTTTATTATATAATAAAAAGGAATACTGCTAAATAGTGTAGTAGAATTGTTATAAAATTATATAAATCATTTTTACAATATGGATATAATATCTTTTTTGTGATTTGTTAATATAACTATAATATATTCTTAATGATATAATAATATGAGATACGGATTTACATAATACTATGGATTTATTCCTTAGTGTTAAGATATTGAATTAGGTACTAATTTTTAATTTGTCTCTTTACATATTGAAAATAATCATGTGATTGAGTAGAGATAACAATTATCTATAAATTCCTTCATTTAAGAAATAATTTTTCAATTGGTCCAAGTGTTGAATGCAGTCCGATTTTTTTGTAACTAAAATGAGAAAATATTTTGAATTTCAAATTTTCACTTCAAAACCACACGTAAATTTGGATGCCGATTTTATTAAAAATGAATTCAATGAAACACATATTTTTGGGACATTTAATGCTACCATATTTTATGATTTAAAAAATCTAAAAATTTTCTTAATATGGTGTACAATTAATTATGAGTTGACTTTTCTTTCTAGCAATTTCAGTAAATAAGATGTCTTTTTATATATGTATAGTTATAATTCATTATACATTTTAATAAAAATACATATTTAAATGAGCAAATGTATTTCTTGTTAATAAAAATACATATTTAAATGATCAAATGGTATTCATGCATTGTCGTTGTTTTTTAATGAATAATATTTTAGGGAAATGTTAAGGTCTCGTTACGTAATTATTCTGTCGGAGTTTGTCATTGTTAGATTATCATGTAACCGTCGGAGATAGTTGATCTAACGATTACAAATCTCGACAGAATAGTTATGTAACGGGACCGTAGCATCTTCTATTATTTTAAAGCCATTCATTAAATATTTTTAATGAACACATATTTATATGATTAAATGTAATTTTCCCATTTATGTTGTTTTCGAAGGTATATTTGTTTTCGAATGTACATTTTTTATGAAAGTATACATATATTTATACATAAAATTTGATGACATAATGGTTAGCTTGGTTTAATAAAAGACCATATAATTTTTGTTTAATCTCTTTTTTTTTATTAATTAGTCAATTATACATTTATTTTTTATTTCCTGAATTTCTTCAAGAAATATTGGGGCACACTAGTCCACAGACTCCACCCACTCTCATTGATGGGCTGTGGCTGTGGATAGTTTGGCTTTAATTATTATTATTATTTTTTATTTTTTTTAATTACTCATGTAGGGGTAGTTTCGGTAAGAAACGAACAAAATTTAATGGTGTGTTTTAGAAAACATTGCAAGAGGTAAGGTTTTTTTTCTTCACTAATACAAAGGCCTTTTATTTTTATCTCCAATATTGTGATTTTTTATTTTATTTTTTATTTATTTATATATATATATATATATATTTTTTTTTTTTGGTCAAAAGGCATCTTGAATAAACTTGTCTTGAAAGGAAGAGTGGGTAGAAATTTTGTGTAACTCCTTTTTTTTTAAGGTTATATTATATAATTGAGTTCAAAAATTATTTTTTTTTTATGATTAACAAATATAAATTTCCTTTTCTTTTTTGGGAAGAAGAAAACATAAGCTTTCAAGTAAATATTGCTCTAGGCAGTCCTTCACTGTCCTCCCACTTTATACGGCTGTTGGTTGTTCATATTCAGCTGTTAGCTATTTGTATTCAGCGTATGGCTGCTCTTTTGTACATTTGTTCGATTATTTATAATATCTCTATCGTTTCAAAAAAAAAGTAAACATTGAAATATAATTTTCTTGAATTTGGAATTCGAAGACTACGCGCCTAGACGCGAATGTACCTAAAAAAACATTTCAGTTTTGAATTGTTCGATTCTAAAAATCTTATTCGGGAAATTAAATTTTTCGACCACTGAAAGTCAAAGATTTATTGTAATGTCATCGATGAGATTTAGTCGATAAAGCCAAATGTAACTAAAAGTATTTTCCATTAATTGCACTATGCTCCAAAACTTAATTTAAGTCGTTCATACCGAAAAACAAGTTTATCGACAATAAATGAAATAAATAATATTAAAGTAATTTATTATAATATTATTACATTGTTTACTATATTTGTAATGAGGTTATGGACTAAGAAATTGTAATAATGTAACATGATAAAATAAAAATAATTTTATTGTCCTTTTGTTTTGCATAGAGTTTAACACAAGCACACGATCACGTAATTTTTCAACAAATTTACATATTTTATCAATGAGATGTCATATTAAAATGGAAATTTTATGATTAGAAAAGATAAATCCTCTTGTTCCTTTTTGAAAATAATACATATATATATGAATTGGTTCAAATAAAAACTAGTCCTGGCGTGTGAATCGTATTTGATGCTATTTTTAATTGTGTATGATGCTATTTCTAATATATACACCATAACTAAAAATAACACTAAAACACAATCAATCATAATACTACATATAACTAAAAATAGCGATTCTCACGGTTCTCAAACTAGAACTTAATTCTCATTTAAACCAGGTCTCGTTATATACTACCTCCTATTCAAAATAAATGTCGTTTTGACTTTTTTGATTAATCCATTTTGTTATGTATCTAGACATAAATATGTCTAGATACATAGCAAAATGGATGAATCAAAAAAGTCAAAACGACATTTATTTTGAATAGGAGGGAATATTAATTTTTATTGAAATACAATTTGCTTGAATTTTGAGTTTGAAGACTCAAGCTTTCGACGCGAATAGATCTAAAAGCCATTTGAGTTTTGATTTGTATGAAAAATCTTATTCGAGAAAATAAATTTTTAATTGCTTGAAGGTCAATTATAATTGTGATATTATCGATGAGATTTAGTCGACGGAGTCAAAATATAATTAATAGTACTTTGCCATAAATGCTCTATGCTCCACAATAAATTTATCGGCAAAATATTGAAATATATGATATTGAAAGTATTAAATAGAATATTATTACATATTTCCGTTGTTTGTAATGAGGCAAATCTTATCTCTAGTCGAAAAGAAAAAATTAATTTTACAATATTACATATTAGTATAACGTCCGTGTATTACACGGGTGCTTGCTATTTTTTTTTCCTTAAAATCTATAATTAATGAGAAAAAGTAGTTGAAATTTTATATACCTTTTACAAAAATATATATATTATTATATATTTAGTATGAGGTTTTTTAGTTGTGCGACTTACATGTGTTATATTATAATAATTTTTTAACTTACAACATATAACTACATTATACATAAACATATCAATTGATAAATAATTTTATTTTTCTAATGAATTTTAATAAATATTATCATTGTTTATTATTATAATATTTATTTCATATATACAATATGGATATCAAATCGAAAATCATCAAAATATGATTAATTTGATATATAATATATGTAAAACCGATAAGAAATAATAAAGTTATCAACTTTTAAAATACATTTACAATTCCAAGCTAATTGAATGAAGCAAATCAAAATCAGGGATATATTGGTCACTTAATGTCTCACTATGTAAAATTACAAAGAATTAAAGGGTTATATTAGTACAAGTGATATTAAAATACCTAAGTTAGATAAATAATATTTATGGAATGTCCGAACCTAGATTATTAATTACTAGTGCGTGGCCCGTGCGATGCACGAAAAAATAATATTACGATTGTGTTATAAATTAAAAATAAAATAAATTAATCAAAATTTATCCATTATTTTAAAATTAAACCGTGTTGGATACAGTCCGACCAGATGGACTGAGAACTAATTTATAATTAGTCTAGTTCACCTGAATAAAATATTTGCTATTGAATCGTCAACACCAGTCGGTTGAACGGGTAGGATCGATACAATTTTCTAAATAAATTTTGTTATATTTAAAATTATTTTAAATAAAATTTAATAAAATAGAGATTTATAAATTGTTTATCAATTAATTTAAACATTTGAATTTTTAAATTGTTTAGATATTTAAGTAACACATTTAATTCAAATTTATTACAAAAGTACCACATATATATATATATATATATATATGTATATATATATATATATATATTAAAGCGTATTTTTAAAGAAAAATAAATTGTATAATATTTATAAATTAAATTGTATGATTGAATTGTATGATTATATTAAAGCATATTTATAAATTAAATTGTATGATTTTTAAATAAAAATAATAAAAATAATAAAACTACTATTTATAGGTTGCATTAAATGTTGACCTATTTTTTTGCTACTAATTTTAGTAAATAGGATAGCTTTTTATATAAATATAGATTAATATATCAATATTATTTATTCAAACCTAATTACGAAGCATTATTCTTCGTCAAGTAGGATTCCGAAGCACCAGAAGCAGCCACGTAGGCTCAGCGCATTCGGGAATTATATATAGGGAGGATTTTGTGTTTGCATAGAGTCGTCGAATTACACAACTTATGAAACCATCTACAATTTATTCACAAATAGTGTATTGACACGTGTTCATTCTAAACAGGTGTGACTTGCGAGTGCATCAAATTACGAATAACTCCATAAGGTAGTCATCAACGAGCTCCATAGAATTTTCGATAGATGGACATTTTTATGTCACCAACTCACATTGTGATATTTTTCATAATCGATGGGTCATTTGTAAAACCGACCTAACCGTTCGACTCATGACATCTTTTCCTCACGAACATGTATTATTTTCATTACAAATTATTATGCTAAAAAAAATAACACACATAAATATGACATCTTATAGTATAAATATACATTTTTATCATATTAAATGACGATCGACTTGCCTAACCACTAGACTACATCACAAAATAATTTGTTTTGCATAATATCCTCCCTATATATATTTTCCGAACTAGTACAACACTCGTGTATTACACGGGTGTTTGTTAAAAAATTATTCTTAAATTTTAAAATTAATGAGAAAACTAAATTAAATTTAGTTACAAAAAAAAATATTACTATATATTTTAGAATGAGATATGTTACTTATGACTTACATGTGTTATATTATATTAGTTGTTATAACTTATATCATATAACTACTTGAAATATAAATATATTAGTTGATAAATAATTTTATTTTTCTAATTAATATTAAAAATAATTTTATTATTGTTATAAAGATAAATATAAATTATTTTTTTTGTACATACAATATGGATGTTAAATCGAAGCTCATCAAAAGAAGATTAATTTGATATATTACATATGTAAAACTGATAAAAGATACAAAAGTTATTAACTTTTAAAATATATATACAATTCAATAGTATAATAAGGAATAATATTAAAATACAATTAATACATTAACATGGCCATAAATAATCAACATATTTATGGTAATCCGAACCTAATTATTTTTGGTTTGGAATTAAATTAAAATTTATCCAAACCTAATAACGAAGCATGTAATTTTGCCACATAGGATTCCGAAGCACCAGAAGCAGCCACGTAGGCTCAGCGCATTCTGTATTAATATATAGGGGGGATGTGCTGAGCCTAAGTGGCAGACTCGCTTGCTTCAGATCCTATGTGTCAAAATTTCATGCTTCATTGTTTGGCTTGGATAGATTTTAATTTAATTTTAATTCAAAAATAATTAGGTTTGGATTACCATAAATATGTTGATTTATTTATGATCATTTTAGATGTATTAATTGTATTTTAATATCATTTCCTATTATAACAATTGAACTGTAAATATATTCTAAAAGTTGATAAATTTTGTATTTCTTATCGGTTTTACATATATAATATACCAAATTAATCGTCTTTTGATAAACTTCGATTTGACATCCATATTGTATATATAAAATAAATAAATTATATTTATATTTATGATAATAATAAAATTATTTATTAGAATTTATTAGAATATAAATTATTTCTCAATTAATATATTTATGTTTAATGTAAATATTGTTATAAGTTAAAAAAAATTATTATAATATAACACATGTAAGTCGCACAAGTAACAAGTATCACGGTAAAATATATAATAATATATATTTTCTTATAAAAATTATTTAAATTTTCAACCTCTTTTTCTCATTAATTTAGATTTTAAGAAAAAAATTTAACAAGCATCGTGTAATACACGAGTGTTGTACTAGTGTCAAAGTAATAAGCAAATACATCATACAAAATGTGAAATTTAATAAAATATTAGTTATTTATAAAAAAATATATATAAATGGAAATCTAACAAGGGTGGGTTATTTTTTTAAAATAAACAAAAAATCTGTGGCAAAAAATAAAAAATAAAAAATAAATGTGGAAAAAAATCAAACGGACGGATTATGAGAATCCGTGTTTCTAATTAAAATTTTTAACCGAAACACGTATTCTCAGAATCCGTTTTTGTTTTACATTTAATTTTTTTTTTTAAAAATTAAAGTCGAAACTGTCGGTGGATTTAAATATTAATACTGGACAACACGGATTACCAAAATCCGTGTTACGTTTAAAAAAAAAAAAACGATTAACACGGATTGTGAGAATCCGTGTTTTGGTCAATATATACATCTACAGACTGCTTCCCCAACCACAAAAAATTCATCAATTCCGAATTTTTTTTCTCACAAATCATTCATCAATCCGAAATTTTTTTCTTTTTTCTGTTCGGTATTTGAAGACAATCGGGGAAGAGGTTAGTTGTTATTTTAATATAATGTGGTATTATGTTTTTGTTTTTTATTAATGTTTAATTGAAGTATATTTGATTAATTGAGTATTGTTTAGGAAATCTTGAATATTGGTTTAATCGTTGTGTTAAATGATTATAATTAGCTATTGTATGATGGGTTTTTGTTGTATGTTGAATATTAATCCGAATTGTTTATAAATTTGATGTTATTGTTGGATTATGATGATTAATTAGGTATTTGTAGTGATTATGATTTTGTTGTATGTTGAATATTTATTCGAAACTTTTATGAATTTGATGTTATTGTTGGGTTATTGTTGGATAATTGTTAGATTATTGTTGGATTGTGGTGATTAGGGCATTTGCTATTGTTTTTTAGTTGGAATAAAAATATGATTATTTTTTTTATTTTTTTTGTGCAACAGGTTATAAATGGCGTCTATAGGTCCTTATTTTGTTAATGTGTACTGGAAAATTCCTCAAAGTGAGTTAGGGAATTTTTCGAATTATTTGGCTCGTCCGGATTGTTCATTTATTATTAATGACAGAATATCATATGAACAATTGGTAGATATAATTTACGAAAATGGTGGATTTCGTGATAGTTGGACAATTTCGAATATTACTTTCATGGTCCAACAAGCGGATGGGTCGTTTATTCCCGTAAGACTGGATAATGATCGTGCGCTTGAGTGGATT
>CACSLK010003174.1:1495584-1506465 GCA_902706635.1 Striga hermonthica
TTTTTTTTTCGCGCAACTCAGTGTTCATTTTAGGATCTTAATTGTAGGGTTTGTAGCTCATAGGTAAATTGATGTACAGATGATGAGAGTTAAGGTTTGAGCTTTTGCAGATAGATGGATTGTTTTGATGTTGGTTTGGGATAAAGCAGGAAGTTTCTGTGCATCTATGCTAGAGAAAAAAAAAAAATGTTATCTCTGAGGATTAATAAATCTGCATTTCTTGATGAAGAATTTACTGAAATTAGTGGAGAAATTTAGATAAGCTTGCTCGATGAAGAACCGCGCGAAAACGACGATTACATTCACATCAGCGAGATTAATGGAGAATCACATTCTTGCTGAATGTGTATTATTTTGTTGTCTGTGAACGCGTTCAAATTTATTTTCGTGCAGTTGCTGGTGGCTGGTGGTGGCATGTACGTGGAGGTTTTCAACAGAGGCATAATCCCGCTGTCCTACGACATCAGGAGGAAAAATAGAGATGGCGAAACAAACACTTACATGGATGGTATTTTCCTTCTCTTCAAATATTTCACCAAGCCCGAGTCCATTTCCATTCTGAAGGAGACTGGGCAAGCTGATGATAATGTTATTAGATCATCTACTTTCAAGGTACGGAAGAGGAAATTGTTCTAAGGATTGAATTTCCGGGTCGAGAATATGGTGTTTCTTTTTGGGCAGTCGAGTCAAGTTGTTCCATGCTTTGTAGAACTAGGTTGTGTGCTTCTTTTGCTCTCCATTTGAATTGGGTAAATTTCGACAAAGCTTGGTTTAGAGGTAAAATGAGGTCGGAAGCTAATGAGAGGGGGAGTAAGCCGACGTGCTTGTGTTCGTCATGCTTTTGTTGTAACTTTTTTTTTTTTTTTTNNNNTTTTTTTTTTTTCCGGATATGTTCATTTATTAATTCTACCTACACTTGCAAGACTTTTTTGAGTTGGAGGTTGTTGAAGATCATGAGTGTGTGTGTGATATAATTTCTAGCAAGTGTATTGAGCTAACAGTTATAACTGCAGTTTTTCCTTATTCTTTTCTCTTCCATTGGTTAAAAACGTGTTTGCGTTTTAATAAGTAGGGAACGACGTCGTCTTAATTCCTATCACTTAGCTTGCCAGGCGACGTCGTTTGGGAACTGCATGATACTATAAATGCAGCTTGTATGTACGAATTTTGGGTGTGAAAAATGAAAACAAAAATTGTTTCTTAGCTCATTTTATCACATGGTACCAGAGCGCGTAACGATCCTGTGAAGCTCTGAATCGATCGTCAATGGCGGCTAATCGAAGCATTGAAGCATGGCCACTGCTGAATGCGCGAGCCACCGGAACCCTAGAACAACGAGAGGACAATCCTCTTTACTTATCGGGATCGGATAATCCAGGTATGGCGATAGTCTCGCATCCTCTCAATGGAACTAATTTCATAGCTTGGAAGCGATCTATGATGATAACACTTGGTGCGAAGACAAAACTAGGTTTCATCAATGGAACGATGGAGATGCCTGAAATAACTGATGCGAGTTTTGAAAAATGGCGAAAAGTGGATTGGATGGCAACCTCGTGGATTTTGGGGTCAATGTCCAAAGAGATTGTTGATTCCTTCCTGTTCTGCGAGACGGCCAAGGAACTCTGGGATGAGATATGTCAACGATTTGGTGAAAGCAATGGTCCACTGATATATCAGTTGCAGAGGGACATTGCAAGCTTGAAGCAGGGAAATGATGCTGCAATGGTGTATTTTAACAAGTTAAAGAGAATGTGGGACGAATTAGGGCACTTGGTTCCAGAACTGACCTGTAAATGTGAGATTGGGAAGGCACTTGCAGAACAAAAGATGCAGTCAAAGCTAATGCAATTTCTTATGGGACTTAATGATAGCTTTGATCATATCAAAAATCAAATGTTGATGATGGATCCTCTGCCCACAGTAAATAAAGCATATTCAATGGTCTTATCTGCAGAAAGACAAAGGTTGGTTCAGTCAACTTCTGGGGACCTTAATGCAAGTATGGCTATGGCAGTGAGGTCCAACAACTATGGTAAGGAGAATAACAATAAACCACAGTTCATGAATCAAAGAATGGGAAGAGAAGGACAAAGGCTCACAAAAGAAGAAAAATTCAAGCTCATTTGTGAGCACTGTGGAAAGAATGGACATGAGAAGAACACCTGCTTCAAATTGCATGGATACCCTGAGTGGTTCAAGGAACCAAAGGACAAAAGGATGACAGGAGCAGCAAACTTGGTGCAGGCAGAAGGAAATCCCAAACCTCAAGGTAATGCAGGTAATATGGGACCAGACATATCTGCCTTAGCACTAGAAGTAGCAAGGTTGATTGGAAAGTTACCAAATGAAACAGAAAAAGGAAAGTCATATAGAGAGGAGGAGCATTATGTGAACTTTGCAGGAAATGAGGTAAGAGAGGAGAGGCATTATGCTTTATCCATGTTTGATAAAGTGAATAGCAATGCTTGGGTGATTGACACTGGAGCCAGCAGACATATGTGCATAAATGATAAGTTGATGAAGAATTTGACAGCCTTGAAAGCACCTGTTGTTGTATATTTGCCTGATGGAACAAATAAGATGGTAACTCATGCTGGAGAGGTGGTAATTTCAGGGGACCTGATATTAAAGGAAGTGTTATTTGTGCCATCCTTCAAGTACAATCTTTTGTCTGTTACACAAGTGTGCATGACATCTCATATAAAGTGCAGTTTCACATCTGGAGGGTGTAGCTTGCAGAATCAGAGAACTGGAAAAATAGTGGCAACAGGAGAGCTCAAAGAGAGATTATATATATTGAGTCATGACACAAAGGAGATGGTAACAGGTCTGAGCTGCAAGACATCACTGGAACAATGGCACAAGTGCCTTGGGCATGCTTCTTTTGGAGTCCTAAAACAACTGGATTTTCTTAAGGGACAGTGTGATGAGAAAGGAGAGAAGAGTTTAAAGGAGTGTGATGTGTGTTATAAGGCCAAACAACACATGTTGCCATTTCCTACTAGCAGTATCAAAACAAAGGAATGTTTTGTTCTGATTCATGTTGACATCTGGGGACCATGCAGAGAAGATTCCATTACTAAAACTCCCTACCTCTTGACTATAGTTGATGATTTTAGCAGAAGTCTGTGGGTGTACCTTATGGGAAGCAAAAGGGAAACTGCTAGTTTGATCAAGAATTTCATAACACTGGTGCACACACAGTTTGGCCAGAAAATCAGACAGGTAAGAAGTGATAATGGGAAGGAGTTTCTAGGCAATGATTGTCAAAAACTGTTTGAAGACTATGGAATCAAACATCAAAGGACATGTGTGTATACACCTCAGCAGAACGGTGTGGTTGAAAGAAAGCACAAGCAACTTCTGGAAATTGCAAGAGGACTGATGTTTCAGTCAAACATGGACATGAGTTACTGGCCTTATGCAATACTCACAGCAGCACACATAATAAACAGGCTGCCCAGTGTAACTTTGCAAGGAGAAACACCATTTCAAAGAGTGTATGGTGAGGCACCATACTATTATAGGCTTAAGCCCTTTGGATGCTTGGCTTATGTAGTTAACACAACTCCCAATAAAGGAAAATTTGATCAGAGATCTTACAAGTGTGTGTTTCTTGGCTATGCAAGAGCATGCAAAGGATACATTCTATGTGATATCAACCATGGAAGGATATTTGTGTCCAGAGATGCAGTGTTCCTCACAGAGACATTTCCTTATCAGCAAAATAAGGAGAAAGTTGATTCTAACACACCTTTGCCTTTGATCAGAGAAGAACCAGGTGCAAATGAAACCGTGGAAAGAGAGGGAAACAATGAGCAAATTACACAGCCAGATGGGAAAAGAATTAGAAAACCACCTGCTTGGATGAAGGACTATGTTTGTCCCACCATTGAAGCTCAAAATACTCAGGGTGATGCAGCATTCATGACAAATGTTGGAGCAGAGCATGAACCAACACATTATAATCAAGCTAGGAAGGATGAGATGTGGGTCATTGCCATGAACCAAGAGCTGAAAGCTTTGGAAGACAATCACACTTGGGAACTGGCTTATTTACCTCCTGGGAAGAAAGCCATAGGTTCTAAGTGGGTGTACAAGATAAAGAGAAGAGCTGATGGGAGTGTGGAAAGGTACAAAGCTAGATTGGTGGCAAAAGGATTCACACAAGTGGCACGAGTGGATTATTTTGATGTGTTCTCACCGGTGGATAAACTGGTTACAGTTAGAATGTTCATTGCTATAGCTGCAATAAAAGGTTGGAGTATATGGCAGCTTGATGTCAATAATGCCTTTCTCCATGGCACTTTGACTGAGGAAGTGTATATGAATATCCCTCAAGGTTATAACAAAGGGAAGGATGGACAAGTCTGTAAGTTGATAAAAAGTCTCTATGGGTTGAAGCAAGCTTCCAGAGAGTGGAATTGTGAGCTCTCTAAAAGACTGTTGGATTTTGGTTTGATTCAATCTCCACAAGATCATTGTCTCTTCACACAACATAAAGAAGGTCAGTTTCTTGCAATGTTAGTATATGTAGATGATGTCTTAGTGATGGCTTCTGATTTTGGGCTAGTAAGTGCTTTGAAGCACTACTTGCATGACTTATTCACCATAAAGGACCTTGGACTAGCAAAATATTTCCTGGGAATTGAAATTTCAAGAACTGCAGATGGTATACACTTGTGTCAGCAAAAGTATGTTCATGATTTGTTAACTGACCTGGGAATGGAAACCTGTAAAGCAAGCAACACTCCTTTGCCTCAAGGTCTTAGGCTAACAGGTTATGATGGTCATCCTCTTGAAGAGCCAGACAAGTATAGGAGGTTGATAGGGAGACTGCTCTACTTGAACTTGTCCAGGCCAGATATAAGCTATGCAGTCAACCAACTTAGTCAATTTGTGAATAATCCCTTTACTGAGCATTGGGATGCAACTGTTTCTGTACTTAAATATCTCAAGGGGACTCCATCACTTGGTCTGTATTTCAGCTCAGATTCAGACACTACTTTAGCTGCTTTTTGTGATGCAGACTGGGCCACTTGCAAGGACACTCGTCGCTCGGTTACGGGTTACTGTGTTTTTCTTGGCACTAGTCTCATTTCCTGGAAAAGTAAGAAGCAAGTTACAGTGGCACGGTCGTCAGCTGAGGCAGAGTACCGGGCCATGGGCACAACAGTGTGTGAATTACAATGGATCAATGCTTTGGTGAGGGAATTTCAGTTTCAACCTCTTTTGCCTATCACCCTATGGTGTGACAACAATGCTGCGATGCACATTGCAGCCAACCCCATTTTTCACGAGAGAACAAAACATTTGGAGATTGACTGCCACATCGTGCGCGATCAATACAAGTCCGGTTTTATCCAGCCATCTTATGTGCACTCTTCAGCTCAACTGGCTGATTTCTTCACAAAACTCCTACCTGCTGCTACCTTCCATCGCCTATTGTGCAAGCTGGGTGTGTGCGAGACTCCCCACACTCCATCTTGAGGAGGGGGTGTTGAAGATCATGAGTGTGTGTGTGATATAATTTCTAGCAAGTGTATTGAGCTAGCAGTTATAACTGTAGTTTTTCCTTATTCTTTTCTCTTCCATTGGTTAAAAACGTGTTTGCGTTTTAATAAGTAGGGAACGACGTCGTCTTAATTCCTATCACTTAGCTTGCCAGACGACGTCGTTTGGGAACTGCATGATACTATAAATGCAGCTTGTATGTACGGATTTTGGGTGTGAAAAATGAAAATAAAAATTGTTTCTTAGCTCATTTTATCACAGAGGTTGTGATTGCTTGCCCTTTGTTTCATTCGTTTACACGTGCCGAAAAGAAAAAAAAGGTTGCTTGGAAAAACAAACAAAAAAAAAAATAATTTTGAGTTTGAGGGTGTGCCAAAGTATGAGATGAAAGTGTAATGTTGATGATTGATGTCATTACCTTCTAGTGATTACCAATTACCTCCTTTTCATCAATTAGAACATCCTCAATGTTGTATACACCAAATGGGGGAATCATGTTATTGGTTATTTAAGCACTCGAGGACACGAGTAAATACACACATCGATTTCTACCTACGACCAGCCAAAGACATAGTCGAGAACATAAACGAGCGCCAATGAGAACGGGTATAGCAAGAAAGCCAACAATGCAGTCCAAATCGGGAAAGTCGTTCGGAAACTAGCAAACACTCCCATCACAACACACACGATGAGGATAACGAGCACCTCGGAAGAAAAGTCCCACACCAAACCCCTCATGTAAACGAGGGCCAAGAAGACCGATAGGCAGAGCACGTTGTTCATGGTTACGGCCCCGTACAGCTGAAAATGAACGAACGAGAAGTCGATAACAAAGAGAGTGAAATTCAGGCCACAGGGGACACTTTTAAAAAGGGCAAAGCAAATTTACCTCGGAAAATGTTAACGAAGCAGATCTAAGTTTTTTCCGGCTGGCAAAAATGATGGCCGAGACCGCCTCACTCGAGTTGGTAGCCAACGGCAAAGCAATAAAAGAAATGAAGAAGGTAGGGATATTTGTGGCGTTTGAGAAATTATCGACAGCGTCAACGAGAGGATCTGCAAATGCAGCTGCAATGAGAGTTCCAATCAGCAAAAAAAGCACAGCTTTGAAAGTAGTCCATTGAGGATTTTCGACACCCTCGACAATCTCGTCACTTTGTTCTCCCAGTCCCAGAAGGTCGTGCTCTCTCTTTGTTTGCTGGAAAAGAAGAAATTTTAGTCACCTTAAATATCGTGGTAAGAAAAATAATTTGGCATAAAACGAAAACGAGGTGCTCGTGAGCTCCGTTCGCCTCGAAAAGTGAATTTTTATATATTTTTCTGTAGCTCAGCTCGTTAAAGCTCGAGTGCGGCTCGTTAAGGATCGAACCCGACTCGTTGTATTGAGGGAACAATCAGAGACACAATCCAAGGACCTAAAAGAAGTCAAAATCATCTCAGCCATACTGTTTGAATGATGTATTACATTTTCCAAAACATACAAGAAACAAAAACTCTACATTATGTAGGAAAAGTAGGACATTTCACCGTAAAAGTCGAGCATTTTTGTTAAAAATATGTATGACCGTCAATTTGGAAAGATCAAATTGATTCAACTATATGTGAAGGTAGTTTTTGTGATATGTTTCTTTTCTGTATATATATATGAAAATAAACTCCACAACTATTCTAGTTACTAAAACAGGATAACAAATAGGAAAATAGAGAAGAAAAAAAAGTAACTGTAAAGCAATGTACCTGGTGGTATTCATCAATGTACTTCATTGAGCCACCAGCATTATGAGAGGCTTTGCCACCCTTAGCCTCCTCAAGCCATTTCCCAACTCCTTGAATAAATTCGGGCAGGTCGACTTGAGAGTCGAGGCTGATGTCGAAATCCCGCATCACTTTCTCCACGGCTTCATTCTCATCCAAGTTGATCTCGTTAAACTGAATCCCAACAATCAGAGCTCTTAGTTCTGAGTGCGATAGGTGACCATCGTTGTTGTCATCAATCGCTTTAAACAACCTGTGGAGTACAAAGAATTTCAATCAGGAAATAGGTTAAAAAAAAAGGTAAACTGAGTGGTAAGAACTGGATGGGGCTTACTTTGTCAAGACTTCATCATTAGGTCTCCCATCGTCCGTGGAGAGTTTCCCAAGAGCACGCATTTTTAAATGCTTCAAGATTCCTGATATGACGTGCTTGTGCTTTGCGTAAGCAAGTCGCCTTCTTTGAACCCAAGGCTGGAACACCTGCAAATTTTGAAGATGAGATTGAAATGTAAGTGAGGCATTCTAGTTGATTAAAAGTAGAGAGTGAAAATATTGTTGGCAACACCAAAATGATTTCTCTTTTTTCAGTTTGTTGAAACTTGAAAGCATACACCATGACATAAATACAACATAATAGAAATTAAAGATCATTCAGAACTTGTTTTAGTGCAACATAGGGGCAAACGAGAATATCGTAAATGAGCTTTGTAGGTTATAGAAACTCAAGCTATCACAATATAAACTTTTTTTTTCTGGGGAACGTACTGAATTTGGCCCTGATTGATCTTCAACTAAAACATGTTAAGGTATATACAATCATAACATATAAAATGCAGATAATGATCCCATTTCGTCGTCCAGTAGCGACAACCGTCTTTTTGAGCCCTCTACTTCTATAGAGTTAAGAAAAAGGAATCTAACTGCGGACAGGTGTTTAACCTCCGGCTCTGCTACTGGAAGAATTCCTAACTGAAGAATACAAAATCCAGCCTTGGGAATCCGTTGAGTACCTGGTACAGGCAATAGGATACCAAAAGCGAAGCAGATGCAATCAGGCCAATCAAGACAGTCAAGTGTCTTCCGGAGTTTATGTGCAAGATTTGAGGTAACTGGACAATTACGAAAGGAAACACAGATACAGCCATGATAATGCCTGCATAGCTCGTCCAAATATCAGTAGTAATGCCAGAACCTGCACGCATACCACAAAAACTTCAGCAACTACACAACTAAGAATTGGAACTTTAGTAGTGGAAAAGATGAGACAAACCACTCAAGCTGAAGCCTTTCGTGTCTTGGGAGTCTATGGCAATATTATTTTCGATGTCACACTTCCCAACTAAAATACAGGTACCCCAGATTACAGTGAGTAGCATGACAGTTGATCCGGCTAAAAGCCCCATTCCAACTGACACCTGGCTTTGAGCAACTTCAGGGCTTCCAGACAGTCCAGACACTGGAAAGCAAAAGCAATGCATCAGCAAATATGAAGACATTAACATGAGATGAACTTTTTCTGGTGAAAGACTACGGAAAAGTTTGCAAGTCCTGGTAAGAGTAACAATTATTTTTTTTTTTTTGTACAGGGACCTTCCGGTTTCCGGATCCACAGGGAAACCGACTAATCCGGAATAGAGCCGGGTAGGACCACAAGGGTGGAGTAACAATTATTTTTAACCAATCACTTTTTTAACTCTAATCTAACTCAATTTTAACTCAACGTCAATATCCTCAATATTATCAATATAATTAAATAATACCACTCAATCATTCTTATTCATCACATCAATTTTAATTCAGTATTCATCCACTCACATAGTTTTAACTAACCATCACTTCACACCATTTATCTCCTACTTTTACATCAAATCGACTTTAATTATTTTAATTTAATATAAACTCAAAATCCACTAACAAAATTCCAATTTTCATCTATTTTCCTCATGACAAGCCCCAATTTTCACTCCAAAAGCAACCCAGAGCTGTAAATAAATAAAAAACGCTACACTTTCGAGATAAAGAGAGAGGGAAATTGTTACCGAGGATAAGCATAGCATCAGGAAGCGCTCCGAGCATGGGAAGGAACAGCCCGCCGACGAGCCCCGGGCCGAGGATCTCGAGCAGGAGCTCGCTGCCGGTGGAGAGGTAAGTCGCGGCGAGGAACATCAGGTATCCGTACACCAGGATCAGAAAGAGGTTTCCGAGCGCGGTGGTGGTGCACGGCATGAAGCCGTAGGTCTGCTCGCAGGCGCCCTCCTCCTCTGCCTCCGCCGCTGGGAGGCGGATGAACGGCGAAAGCCTGGAGGCGGGGATTCCGTCTGAGACGAGATCCGATTGGTCGGAGATCAATCGGCCGCAGGACAGGCCGAAGAGGATGAGGAAGGAGATGGTGGCTAGGAGGGGTCTAAGCTTAGGCTTGATTCCGTTGGCCATGGCGGAAGCTTGGGACTGTAGTGTGTATGAGTGTGATGTAATTATCTATTTATAGAATTTAAATAGATAACTATGGATATTGTATAATATATATTTGGTATTTAATCCATTTCACTAAAGTTCGAAAAAGGAAATGGATTTATGGCCAGAAACCACTATTCATTACTCGTATTCAACACGTACTTAAATAAATAAATATATAGGTGAGATAATAGAATATTTTTATTAAATTTGTTTGGATTAAAAAAATAAATTATAAATTAAAGAACAATATTATATCAATGTTATATAGTGAAATCAAAGAAGTATAAAGAGATAAATAGTCGCAACAAATTATAATAATAAAACAAAACTTCTTTTTTCAGTTCACTTCTTAAACAATCGAGAGACACAATTGTAATTTTGGAATCACGATACAATAAAATTAGTTTACTTAAAATCAATCAACCAGCGAATCAATCTTCAATAACAAAAAAAAAATATAAATATAAATATTTTCTTAATAAAGGATCTTAATTGTATTTTTCATAATGTAATTAAAATTTGATAGAATATTTTAATAAAACAAGTATTCAAAATGAAGAAGAAAAAGAGGCCCCAATTGATTTGAGGCCTTAGGCAATGGCCTTGGGCAACTTGTCCAAGAGCCGGCCTTGGTGAAGAAGATCATATAATTTAGGGCTGCAAATAAATCAAACAATTTTTGAGCAGCTTACTCGATTCGAGTTGGGGTATTTCAAATTAGAATTCGAGCTCAAGTTCACTACAAACTGCTCGAATGTACGTAAAATTATATAAATAGCACTCGGATAATTTTTTAAGTGAAAATTTTGAATCGAACTCAAGAAAACTTAGAGTCTATCACATTTGAGTCGATTTCGAGTATTTGTATTTTCCTGTAGAGTCGAGTCGAGCCTCGAGCACCACAGATTCATCAAGTTCAAACTCGAGTTCTAGTAAGTATAAAAAAATCCACCATACATTGATAAGACCAAAACTCGACTCGACTGAAATACGACAAAGTTGTTTTCCTTAAGTTCACACGTAGCCTATCCAATATTGGCCCACCAATAAGGTTGAGTTGTCTCACTTGTGTGAGGTAGTTGTGGGAAGTTGTGCAATTAGTCAGTCTGTACTGAATCAATTGAAAAGAAAAATTAAAAAAAAAAAAAAAAA
>CACSLK010003174.1:1521648-1532721 GCA_902706635.1 Striga hermonthica
GAAGGTAAAGGTGACACCTACATATACATTTGGTTCTAATTGCATAAAACGTGAATGGTTTTGGTTTATGTTTAGTACATGTGGGTAGGATTTTCTTGCTTCCGTAGTTTATCTTTATATATATAGTAAATAAAAAGACAAAAGAATCAAAAGATATCAACATGAATCCACATTCCACTGATGGAATAATGCATACTTATAAAATTGGTCATTTTATGAAATTCACGGAGAACAATAATGCTCATATGATCCTTGGTGAAAACAATAGCAAAGTTGCACTCAAATGATACAAACAGCTGCAGGCAAAGTTGCACTCATATGATCCTGGTGACTTGTTTAAAACAATAGCAAAATCCACGCCGATGGCAACTTATATTAAAGATTGAGATTACCTACTAAAATTGGTAAGGGAATATAAGTCCTATTTACAGAAAATCTTTGTTCAATTGTGTGGGTTCAGCTACATAGATATGTAGTATGTAAATAGCAGATTCATTCAGTTCCCAACAACCCGACAAAAGCTACCAACCTTACATAGCCAAGCAAGGAATGAATAACGCTGTCCGAGCTGCCTGCTCGAGTCTCGACAATGTTTCAGAGTGGGCATAACTGACGTTAAGCTCTTTTTCCGTACTATCGTCCCCGAAAGATGAGATAAGAACACAGAGAACAAATTTATACGCATAAGAAAAACAAATTGTACATACCCAACAAGAACTCCATCGGAGCTACTGTTGTTGTCGTCCAAGGACGTACCTTCATCACCCCAACCATCGCCGCTTGTGAACTACCCGGGCTCAGCCTACCGCTTGTCAGCATCTACCGGGGCTGAGCTTCTGCACTCGGATCTGTCTAAAGATATGAGGCGGGTTTCACCGGATCTCAGGGATTTGTGTTGTAGTCTGTAACAACGAACATCTTGTCCTACAGCGTGGTGGAATTCTAGCTGCGGTGAAAGCTCTGCTCGTCTAGAGTTTCCGACGTTGTTGTGAAACGGCGAAATTCGCAGGGAAATAAGCAACGAGGGTTTGGTCGCTTCTATTTTTTTTCCCTTTCTTTGTTTTCCAGCGGCGAGCGATCAGAAAGGAAGAGGAAAGTTGGCTGATATGTTAATTGATAACCGCTGCAGCGGCGGCGACTGAGTCGGCAGCCTTGCGGCTATGGCAGTGAGTGGGGAGCGAAGGTTAGGGATTGGTTTGTGAAGCCCGATGGCGACAAAAGTGGACCCTCTTGGAGCGCTGCTCTCCATCGCCGAACCACCGCGAGTCCGTCCACCACTTTTGCCCCCGAGAGAATTGTCCTGAGAAATTATGCGTGTAATGTGAAAAAAAAAAGATTGATCGGAGAGAAAATGAGACATGGGCATTTGTTTCTTAAAACAATGAGATACAACAAACAACAATTACCTATACGCGAAATCAGCCCCAATATACGAGAAAACAATTTACTGTACAAAGGATTGAAAGCACACATCACGCACGCAGATTTTCAGGTCCAGAAATCTCGGAAGAGGTGCGACAACTTTTGCAGCTTCTCCATGGCTAAAGTTTTGAAGAGAGGGGAACTGATTTTTAGATCGCAGAAGTTTCTGCTCTGGCTTAAGAATTAAGTAAAGACAGGTCAATGTATTTTTGCTTTCAGTCGGTGGAGGTAGCGTGTGAAGGAAAACCAGAAAAGTACTTTTCACATCATAACAAAACACGCCTATCATTTTGCTATATTAAAAAAATAAATAAAATAAAAGTAAGTAAAATACAACACTAAAACGGTGTCGTTTTGCACAATGTAAGAAAAAAAAAATAAATAGCAAATGTCACGTGTCGACCAACAGAAAGGTCAAAAAAGGACACGTGTTGCGACCACAACTGTCTTAACTCGTTCATATAAGATATAAGAGAGATAAGAGATATATATATATATATATATATATTTATTGTATTCGGTCTTATATTAATTATCGTGCGATTTTTCAAAGTCTCGTCTATAATTGTAATATAAACCGAGAGAACCAGCCTGCGCACCACGCCCATCGACCTTCTTTGATCATTTTAGCCGACCCCTTTTTGTTTGATTTGGGTTTCATTTTTTTTGATCAATATCAAATAATTTCTTGGCTTTTTCTTGATTGTTTTGGGAGATTAAAATAAAAATTTTAGAAACTTTATTTAAGCTCTTTTTTCATGCCACCTTAGCCTCAATGGAGTAGAAATAATTGTTGCTTTAGTCTCATTATATTCTTCCTCTCCAATCTACATAATAATAAAAGATTCTTTTTTTCTTCTCTTCCTTACAAATTCGCCGCAACACTCATCTCTTAGAAACCTATTTCCAGTATTCACCATATCAGACTTCTCCTTAGCCCAAGATTCGATCAAAAACCTCCTCCAGCAGAACATATTTCACGCCGCCAAGAGTCGAGCAAACCACCTTCTTTCATTGATTGGAAATCATCCAAACCTACTATTGATTCTGAATTTCAATCGCCTTCAAGCCCTTCAATCGCAGGCAACAACGTCATGGACCAATAACGAGAGAAGGAGTTCCCGAGCAGCACCTCCAATCCCTCGCAGCGAGCAGTGGTCGTGTACCACAACACCGAGTCCCGTCCACGTCTGACAAGCCGCCATCATCGAGTTGGTGGGCTGGAGTTTCTCTGTTTGCAACCTCGTGCGAGAAGAACAGCGGCATCCCTTGTTGGTCTTTCGTTTCATAGCAATGACCATCCTTTGGCTTTTTTTAGCAGTCCCGCAGCGCCATCGTCCCCTCCGTCTGGTTGTCAGCCGCCACCGCAAGCCTCCAAGTTTCGGTCGAGCACCACCAGCAAGTTCCCGCTATCCGACGGCCTCCGCGATTGTTTTCTGGCATCCCTAGCGAGCCGGAACGCAAGACTCGATGTTTCCCGGCGTGCACCGCGTGGCACCATCCATTGCCGCCGATAACCCATTCCCGTTGTTCGTGCTTTTGTCATACGTTTCCTTTGCTTTCCATCATTGTCGGGTTCTGTTTATTGCTGCCCGGCCCCCGATGATCACTTGCACAACCCTCGAGCGACCCGAAGCTTAGCCGTCGAGCCCCATCGGTGCCCTCGTGCATCCGTTTCAGCCCGTTCAGCCTCTCTTTGCTCGTTATTCGATACTCCGTCCCGAGAACAGTACCCGAGCCAACCCTAAATTTATTTATTTCGCTCCTATATGTGTTTAAGTGCTCGTATACGTGTTAATATGCTGAACGGTATAAATTTCGAATTACTTATGTGACTTAGATATGAATTTGAGTGAATTATTGATATATAATTGCTATTGGATACCAAAGTGATCGCCGTCACTTTGGAATATTGTTGTACTGAGATTAATATGGTATTTTATGTGGAAGTTCTGTGAATTATTGGACTTAGGAATGTCCTCGATGCAATGGCTCTGGCCTTGCGTCGTTTCGATGTGTATTTTGTAAGTTATGAATTTTTGAAAATCATGCTGCAGCCCGTTTTATCTAAAATCACTATAATTCGTATATTGCTCCAAAAATTCTGATTTTTGGATATATGGTTATATTGATGAAATATTACGGTGTAGTTAAAATTTGGGATTCTTATATGGTCTGTAGCCTCGTCAAAAGTCAAAAACTATTTCTGAACTGTTTCGTAATAAATTCATATCCGAGTTCTTGTCCGAAATGGCTAATATTTGGATATGTTGTTGTTCTTCATGATACAGTGCAGCTGTAAAAATTTCAAAGTTAAATTCGGACTGTAGCTATTTTAAATGATTTAATTCGATTTTTGGTCAGATTTTTCTTAAATTATTTAAAATAGTTAGGAGCATGTTTAGGGGCTTTCCTTTGGTGAAAATGTGTGTTTTTCAGTCTTATATATACTGTAAAAATTTGATTTGAAAAGCCCAAGCCTAACTCCTTATAGTCCGATTCTTATAAGTTTTGAACTAGTCCGTTTAACCGTTTTTGGGCACTGGTTGACCTTGTTGGCAAAACCTTGACCTGTTGACCCCATTTTCGTGTCAAATCTTTGTTTCCTGCTTTTATATGATTTATTAGTTGGTTGGTTGAGTCTAGAAGTCGTCATAATGTTCCAACTCCACAACTTCCACGAGTTTCTTAGTCGATGTGATTGGACTAAGTATAATTCTCGTTATCTGTGTAAGAGTCGAGATAGTTTCTTATGGGACTGTCTTGACTCATGTAGGTGTCTGACGAGCAGTGTCTCAACCACCTATGGATTTCTGGTTAATTTGCTTTATCATCCGACACCAGGTGGGTTTTATTTTAAAATTGCTATGCCTTAAATGTTATTACTGTTTTAATTATGGTATGATCAAAGTATGCATGTTAATCATGTAGCCTTCGGTGTGAGCTGTACCGGTCACTGAACGGTTTTTCCCGTAGCTATAGAACGTACCCGTTGAATAGTCTCCCTTGAGAGCCGTAAGACCAGGGCGTAGGTTCTGACTGGTGATCCCCGATTGTAAGACCAATTCATAGGTTTTGGCCGGCGGGGTGGTTTACTCCTACTGGCTGGGCATCATTGTAAGACCAAGTCATAGGTCTTTGTGTTCAAATTGTGTATCTGCAGTAGTCTATGCGTAGGTGTGCACATGAGTCTGATTATTGTGATTATTGATAGGAGAATGGGATAGATTATTGCTTCGTATACATGCTGAGACCATACCTTTCGATTATTGATTACTGTTTATTATTGAGGATAACATTTACAGCATAGTGGTGTGCACTACTGTTTTCTCTTGTGCTCATCCCCATCTGCTCTTCATGGATGCAGATTAGTATGGCGGGCACGGTGGAGGGAAGTGAGTGGTGGTCACAAAAATTATTGTTGCTTCCGCTTGAAATTGAATTATTGTTATTATTATCTTATTGATTACTGTATTATTGATAGGGAATGTATTCCCTAGGATTGTATGAATATTGAATAATTGGATTGGTTATTGATTATTGAAATGAACTAGTGTTGGATTATTGATTATTGATGAATGAGTATTGAGGATTGAGTATTGATGACTGATAAGTATTGATTATTGATTTGAAAATGAGTAGCGCCTCAAGTATTGTTTTGAAATAAATTCAAAAAAATTATTTTGATTTTCGGCAAACAAAAGTGAGGCGTTACAGTTCTGAAATTCTGAAACATAGTTATGAAATGCGGAAGCAGAAATAGTTCGGAAAGCACACACAAACATAAGTAAACATGCGATGACAAAAGATAGTTTAGACATGTTCAAATAACTATATGACATGGCATATCAATATATCATAGCGGATGACCACCACCACATATCCAGCTCACGCTGCACGCGGGACTCCATCACCTGAAAAAGAGGGTAGTGAGGAGGCGTGAGCACAAAGGAATCAACAGTGCTCTATCAGGACCAATACGGAATACTCAGCACAATTAATAACAAACTATGAAATCACATATATATGAATAATCTGGTATGACTATGGGACTAACGGTAAACGGTACTCATGTGAACACTTTGGGGGTCCCCTCCCTCTGAAATCTTGGCTGGGCCTCGCCCACTCATCTAAGTCATAACTGACATCTGATATCTTGACCAAGACGGGATCACTCATCTGTCTCGGTCCTTCAATTTAATTATATATACACCTCAGACATGGTAAATTATAAAAGGCGATGAAATACACAGTACATGGTCCCCACTTGGAAACTGGCGAATGCAAAGGCTGAAGTATCTGAAATGGGTAGCTGACGAAGGCTCGACTCTCCTCATGCTACAAAATATATTGAGCGAAATATTCTAAGTACTGGGCTCAGAATAAAACTCGAATCTTTAATATCTTATATATCTAGGTTCGCTCACTCGGCTTCAAAAATCATTTAGGGATTTACGAGCTGATTTTGAAAATATTATTGTCTTTGAGGCATTCTAGTGTTCTCTGAAAATATTTCTAAGTCTGGAAATAAGATCTTACTTAATCTAATCTGACTAAAATCTGAACTACATCTGGATCTTTAATCTATATAAAATCATAACTTTATATCTGAAATCTTAAATATATCTGAAATCTTGACTATATCTGAAATCTTAATCTGACTGAATTTGAAATTTATTGAAAAATATCTGGAAATTATCTCGAACATTCTTGACTGACCGGACTAGTTCGACTGAACTGGACCGGCGGTTCACTCGGATTCGGTCGATCATTCGCTTGACTATGTGTGTCTCAGTTTGACCATGAACCGAGTTCAGCGTGGCAACTCGGGCCGGCACGAACTCGACTGACATGACTTAGCCGATGCACGGGTTTGAAACGGGGCCACGGTCACTGACGTAGGGGCGTGCTTGGACCATCGCTAACGGAACGACGGGTAGACGGTAGGTCGGATGGACTCGGTGCACATACATGCACTCGGTGGTTTGACTTGGACTCGGTGCACGGGCATGCACTCGGCGATTCAGCCAAACGGTCGAACGAGAGTCGAGCACGTGTGTGGGACGACGATACACATTACGAATTAACAATACGACTTTTAAAAATTATTCAGACGGTACTAGGGTTCAGTCAATTATATTTGAATCCAGAAAAATACCCAGTTATCGGAACCGAATAAATTAGGGTTTTTGATTCTGGAAAATTCTAACTCATTTAAGGCCGATAATTAATATATATATATATATATATATATTCTATATGATTTATAAATAATTTATAATCCACAACTGCAGCTAAAATAGCAACCGGGCTAATATTCTATATATATCGCATTAACGACTAAAGTCCCGATTTTTATATTTAAGTCAAATACATTCAAACTTCACGAAAATCGAAACATAACATCTTCAACATAAACGTGATCTACGGTCAAAATAAAAAGTCTAAAGTCAACCCCTAGACTATTCAACTCAAAATCGCTACGACCGGTCAACGCATTTGACCGTCTCGTTTACCTATCAAACAAAGTCCAAAAATTCTCAAATTCTCACCTAAGCCTCAAAACAACGCAACATATTTAATGAGATTTATTTCAACATTTTATCGCAATTATTTAAAAGGTCTCAAAAAATAGCTTTAAGCTCGTAAATGTCCTGAAAATTCAAAGTCGCTCAAATAATTCAATTTATAACTTTATATCATTTCAATTATTATGTCTAAGCCATCAAAACTGTGTTCTAGTTATTATACCTCACAATGCTCGAAAAAAAGCGGTTTGAGAATAGATCGGCTTAAGGAGTGAAGGAGAAAGGAGCAACCGGATCGGATCTAAGGACTTGGGCCAGATCTAGGAGCTGTGGAGCTCGGTTTACTGCTGAAAGTTACGAATTCAGGCTAAGGAGCTGCTGTCGGCCGGTTCTCGAGCTTGAAAAGTGGCAGTCGCAGGAAAAAGGTGCAAGCTCGAGCTTTGAGGCGCGTGGAAGGGGCGTTGTCGGGCTGGTCGCGTGCTTGAGGGAGAGTTGGTGCAGCTGGGCTCGATGGGACCTCGTTGGGGTCGCGATATCGGGTATGTGACGCGAGCTTCGAGCTTGGACTGTGGTGGTCGCGGGTCTACGCGCAAGGAGGAGCTGGGGATGGGGAGCTGCGGCTTGACCAATGAGGATGCGAGCTAGGGTTGCGATTCGAGCTGGTCTGAGGTTGTGGTGTGCTAGGGTGCTCGATGCCAGCGGCAGTTTGGCCAGAAAACAAGAGCTTGGGAAGTGGCTCGAGCTTGAAGGTGGCGTGAGCTAGGTGCTGCGGACAGAGCTTGGACCGTGCGTGGCTGAGCTGAAAATGGCGGTTCTTGAGCTGCGTGGCGGAGGCGAGCTCGAGCTGAGGGTTGCTGGCGCGAGCTGTGGCCGAAAAACGTGATGGATGGCTGGAAAGCTTCAAGCCATGGTCAAAAGAGAAGAAATTTCTTATGTTCTTGGGTCTTGAAGGTGGGTTTTAACTTTGTGAAGCTAAATCTTGGTATAAGCTAAGAAATCTTGTACATCTTTGCACTAGATCTTGAAAATGAAAGAGTTTGGTGTTTGGATCTTGAATAATAAAAGAGGATGAATGTAGGAGATGAATGAATAGTAAAAAGGTGGCTAGGGTTTGTAATGTTGGAAAAAGGGAGACCATCTATTTATAGAAGGTGTAGGAGACTAGGGTTTCTTGTGTGTTGGGCTTTTATCGGGCCCGATTTTAAAATCGTCTTGGGTTCAATAAATAACTTTGATACGGGCTCGATAATTAATATGCTAATTGGTTTGGGAGTTTAATCCGACTACTTAAAATAAATTCGGCTAGAATTTAAAATGTCTCAATTGGGCTCGATTATAAAATAACTAGGCCGATTTTCCAAAATAAACATAGCGGAAAAACCGTTCAGAAACAACTTAGAAACTGAAATCAAATTCTTTCTAAAACTAGGAACATAAAGACAATCTTTCAAAACTAGAAACCTATCTAAGCCAAAATCTAAATAGACGTCTCCCACTGCAACTGCTGACGCTCTACTAGCATCGCCCAAATAGATGGTAACTTCTCCTTCCCTAAGTCGCTTGGTTTCTTGGAACCCCTGCAATGAATTGCTGACATGATCAGTGGCCCCTGTATCTACACACCAGGTACTGGTAGATAACACCACTAAACATGTCTCAACGACTAAAGCAAAAGGTGTACCTTTGTCGGATTTCCTGGGGAGAGGGCAGTTCGCCTTCCAGTGTCCTTTCTGCTGACAATTGTAGCACTTGCCTTTCGGCTTCTTTGCATTTTTTCGAGGTTGCGCATCACTCATGACCGCCTTGCCCTTTCCTGCGGACTTCTTCCTCTTCTTACCCTTAGGAGCCTTAGAAGTGGAAGCTTCTCCCCGTTGGGCCACCATAGCTTGGTTCTTCTGACGAAACAGGCCCTCTACCGACTGAAGTTCAGCAACAAGTTTCGGAAGAGTCATCAACATCTTATTCATGTTGTAATTCAACCGGAATTGTTCGAAGCTCTTCGGCAAAGCCTGGAGCACTATATCGACTTGGGTTTCTCCCTCAATAAAAGCCCCAAGAACCTCCAGCTCATTCAGCTGGGCCATCATAGCAAGAACATGTTCCCTTACGGGAGTGCCCTCGCGCATGGTCATGTTCATCAGAACCCTCATGACCTCTTGTCGGGCAGCCCGCGACTGATGACCAAATAACTCCTTGAGATTGAGAAGCATGTCTGCTGCAGTGTGTATTGATGTTGAAGTACATTTGACAAGGATACCAAGATGTAACACTTCGCCATCTCGTCAGCCTTTTTCCACCGAGCATACTCCTCTTTCTCTTGGTCTGGTGCATTGTTAGCAGGCACAGCCAGACAAACCTCAACAGTAGCAAATTTGTACCCTTCAGCAGTTAACACTATATCCAAGTTCCTTTTCCAGTCAATATAATTGGGACCAACAAGTTTGTTTTCTTTGAGAATTAGGGACAACGGATTGAAAGACATTTTGAATTCCTACGATCATGCAAACATAGTCTTTACTCGTCAAGTAGTTTTGAAATTATACATCAAATATTGATCCCATGTAACAATATTCAAATAAATTCACCAACACCTAAAAACACCGAATCCCCGCAGGCCACGGAGTGTGTACGTCTACGGTTCAAACATTCGCAAAAGAAGGGATAAATCCCACTAGCTTAACATACTGCCGAGCAATACTTAACTAATAGTCGGTTTCATCTTTTGGCCAGCGCAATTAACTTTATAAAAGAATAAAATTGACCTTATCCTTTGGGACTATCGTAATTATTTGCACTTTAAGTGTAACCCATTAATTGGTACTAAGTTTACTACCAAAATTATACATCCACATTTGGGTGACCCGTACGCTTTTGAAAAAGCTCACTATAACCATCCCAAAGGAGATTTGTCCTTGTGAACTGTGAAATAAAACGTCCTATGGGCTCGAATTAAATCATTTCACTGACAAACCTATAATGGAGGCCTTGGATGTAATTTATTTCAACCCATTACACACTTAATATAATCTTTATTTTATGGGATTTTCTAAAACATGTTTGTATTTGCACATAAGAAATCACATAAAACATGCATGATTAATGAGTAATAATAAACTAGGAACTATAATCCAACTATCATGGCCATTAATCAATCTCTAATGTTACGGAGAAAACAAAGTCCTGTCCTTGTTGAGTGTGTCCCTTGTTTCAGGTATTGGAACTCCCCTTTCGCAGTGACTCCCACTGAATTGGTTGTCTCCGGGAAAGTCGTCATTGGATCATCACCATGGAATCCTTGTACGTGTTTATCGCTTTGCCCCGTCAAGGTTGGTCCACGCCCGCCAGATCAATAATGAATAATACAAAACAATTACATAATTCATCCTATGACCCAGGTAGGAGCCGTACATGAGTTTCTATAAAAGCAATAAACTATGCAGTGTCCCACCGCGCGAATAATTTATTACAAGCATTCACCAACCCAAAAATTCCATGATATGTCCAAGGCTGTAAAAACAGCATACATTCAACATGAATTAAAATCCATACATATGGGCCACAATAGTCGGATTCGAAATACCTGCAAAAACATATTGCAATTTCTAATCTACTATGCCGCTGCGTCCGTACGCACATAATTCATGTAGACAGGCAAAGTCCAAAATTCAAACTATGCACGAGATTGAATTAAACCTGGGCTCTGATACCAGTTGTTAGGTTCTGTGAGGAACGTCAAACAACATGCACAGTATTGAACTTTATTGAAATAAATCCTAACGCAGCAGAATCTATAGTTAGAATATGGACGTTTACCTTTTGAAATTTTTGCGGCTCTGAGACGATGTAGAGTACCGTTGATGAAGTTCGTCTGAACACCACAATCTAATGGGCTGATAGATTTGGCCTTCAATCGATTCAAATCGATAGGTTCCACGAAGGTTGATCACACGGCACGCGGGTCTCGGCGTCGGGGTACAGCAGACGGTCGCGGGCGTCGTGCGCGGATGCTGGCGGGGCGCGTCGGGCACTGTTGATACGGAAGTGGGTTCCGTACCCCTGTGACAAGAAGGTCGACGGTGACCGGCTAATGAGCGAGTGGCGCGCATCGGCCTGTGATGCGCGA
>CACSLK010003174.1:1538798-1549224 GCA_902706635.1 Striga hermonthica
ACAGTTTGGCGCTAGAAGGAGGGGCGCGCTTTTGTGTTTTCAAGTTACCTTTCGCTTTTAAGCCATTTTCACGCTCGAAACTACCATGTCGCAATCTGGTCGAGACCACATGACTCGTCCTGGCCAGAGCCAGTCGACTAATCATTCTCCACGGCGTGCAACACCGCCTCCTCTGGTCACGAATGTCACGAACTTCCTTCAAAATCTGGAGTTTATTCAAGGTTTGACTTCACTCATAGCTCAAGCCATGCCCAGAAACTCGAATACAATACCGTTATCAATACCCTTAAATACTAATCCAACAGAACACCCAACTCATTCTCATCATGAACATGAGACGCACGTAGCGACGTCACATGCTACGTCACAGCCTCATCATACTTCTCCATGTCAAGAAGAGCAGGCGCATGTAATTGCTAATCCTGTAACGAACAATCAAGTCCCAAATCAACCCCCTATACAGGAAATGACTGCCGAAAGTCATTCTGCTCATCACCAGAGAACTTCTCCACGTCCTAGGCCCGTTTTATCGGCGCCTCATGCTCACGAAGATTTACGGCGCCAACTTGAACGGAATCGTTTTGCAAGGCATAGTGCAGAGGAAATTGAAACCCTGCGCAAACGTTTGGCTGAACTTGAGACGCGGCAGAAGTCGCAGGAAGATTCTCCCCGACATGTCGCGACGTCGGGAAATGTTATCGTTGAGACGAATTCCCCATTAGCTCCGGAACTTACCGCCGAGGCGCTCCCAGCTAAAGTAAAAATCTCACAAATCGGCATGTATGATGGGACATCAGATCCAGATGCACATTTGGGCCATTACACATCCTGGATGGATTTACATGGTGCTTCAGACGCTTTGAGGTGTTGGATGTTTTCACTTACACTGGGGCCACAAGCCCAAAAATGGTATTATACTCTCCCACCTCATTCAATATGGGAATGGCAACAGTTACGTGCAGCTTTCCGATCACACTTTATCGGTGCTCAAATTTTTCTCATTCCGAAAGAATCGATTACCAACATTATGCAAAAGGACGATGAGAATGTTAAAGACTATGTGGCTCGGTTGAACGACCGAATTCAGAGCATGGAGCCATGTCATCCTGAAACCTTGTTAGTAACTGCCATCACCGGATTGAAACCCAACTCGATGTTCCGTTGGACCTTGTGTCAAAATAAACCTGCTACATTCCAAGAGTTTCTTGTGCGAGCTCAACAATTCATTATCGCCGAAGAATCCATGTCGGTTCCCAGTTTCGACTTCTCGGTAAAAAAGAGCAAGCCTGAATCAGATGTTAAAAAGAAGAACAAGAAGAATTTTGGGAAAGCACAGTTTCGGAACTCTTCCAAAGGATATGAAAAACACCCCAGAGTCTCGGGCTGCTCGTGATCAGTATTCAGATACTGTTAGGACGGGTTATCATGCTGTTTATTCCGCAGGAGCCGCTACTATATATGAAGAACTAAAAGGAAATGGCATTATCCCAGACCCGAGGCCTGTGAGAACTCCTGAAGACAAGTTGGATAAAACTCGGTACTGTGCGTACCATAAGTCCTCAGGACATAATACCGATGAGTGTCTTGGTCTTTTGTCGGCACTCTTACGCTTAATCGGACAACCCCAGCTTCAAAAGTTTCGAAATTTTGATAACTGCCGGAAAGGAAGGCCCTTGGATCTTTCGGACGATGAGGATGAGGATAACCGACCTGCTAATCAGAAAAGAGCTCGTGCAAATGATAAGGAGGTTTTTACGTTTTCTACCCATGTTGGAACCTCGACTGACAACTGCAGGAAGTCTAAAATACGTGAACCCGTAGATTCTTCACATTATATACCTCTGTCAACTCCAATAATAAACAGTTAGATACGTCTCGACGGAAAATCAAAGCCTATGCCCGGGAGGCACAGAATGCCGAGAAACGAGTCATGAATGTTGATCTCCAGGACACCATTAACAAACGGAATTGTCCTATCACGTTCAGTATCGAAGACGCTAATTTATTCGCTCATCCTCATTCCGATGCTCTTATTATAACTGCCCCGATTGGAGGAATTCCTGTTCATCGGATTTTGGTCGACACGGGAGCTTATTCGAGTATTTTAATGCTCCGCACTTTCAAAAAACTGGGTTTAGACCCGACAGATATCAGGCCTTGTAACGACCAAATTCAAGGTTTCAATGGGAGCATTTCTTGTTCTGTTGGCGAAATACTGCTCCCTATTCGATTTGGTGGCTTTGGACCGAAGTCCAAGATCATCATGGAGACTTTCAAAGTCTTGGATGTTCAGAACGAATATAATGCTGTAATAGGACGAACTGCTCTTTACAAGCTTCGTGCAGCTGTGTCAATTTTCCATTATGCTTTAAAGTTCCCCACCATTGAAGGAGAGGGCACTCACTACGGAGATCAACGAGAAGCCCAAAGTCTGATGTTGCTCTCGATTTCGCGTAACTTCCATATGCTTGAAGAGCGGGATGCTGATAACTCCGTCAAGTCTAATAATTCAACTTCTGATGCTGAAAGAACTGATCAGTTCATCCCGGATACCGATATGCCTCAAGCAGTTACCGAATTGCCGCTTGTTGATACCGACATCCCTATGACGTCGGTTTTGCCTGAAACATCAACTAAAGTCCTCGATCAAGAACAACCTTTTCATGAAGGAGACATAAAAATGCGCGAAGATATGGACCCAAGGGTGCAGTTCAAAGATGGAAGTCATTACGTCCGAGCGGAACCGGTTGAAGATATCGAAACCATTTACGTGGATGGATTGGCTCAACAGAAATCACTGCGCGTTGGGGCCAACCTTCAAGAACCCATTCGATCAAACTTGATTCAATTCCTTCAGTCAAATTCTGATGTGTTCGCCTGGAAGCATGAAGATATGAAAGGGATTGACCCACAGAAAGCATGCCATCGCTTGAATTTGGATAAGACTGTCAAGCCCGTCATCCAGAAATGCCGGAAATTTGGTCCAGACCGCCATAAGGCCCTTGAAGAGGAAGTGAATAAGCTCATAGACAATAAATTTGTCAAAGAAGCCAAGTACCAG
Organism: Striga hermonthica; assembly: GCA_902706635.1. Taxonomy (NCBI): domain Eukaryota; kingdom Viridiplantae; phylum Streptophyta; class Magnoliopsida; order Lamiales; family Orobanchaceae; genus Striga; species Striga hermonthica. The sequence continues at coordinate 1,541,860 of CACSLK010003174.1, forward strand.
ACGTGGATATCAAATCCTGTCCTGGTCAAGAAAGCCACCGGCCTTTGGCGTCTGTGTATAGATTTTTCAGACTTAAATCAAGCATGCCCGAAAGATAGCTACCCTATTCCACACATTGATTACATGGTAGATGCTACGTCGGGACATCAACTTATGAGTTTCTTGGATGCCTATTCAGGCTATAATCAAATTCCAATGCACCCTGATGATGCTGAACATACCTCGTTCTACTCAGCCCGAGGTCTCTACTGTTATGTCATGATGACTTTTGGATTGAAGAATGCAGGGGCCACATATCAGAGGTTGGTCAATAAAATGTTTGCTCGCCTAATCGGCCACACGATGGAAGTCTACGTAGACGACATGTTAGTGAAGTCGGAACAAGCCTCTGATCACGTCACCCACCTTTCCGAAGTCTTTGATATACTCCGAGAGTATTCCATGGTGCTCAACCCCAAGAAGTGTACTTTCGGAGTTGGATCAGGGAAGTTTCTAGGATACATGGTGAGTCAGAGAGGGATCGAAGCCAATCCCACCAAGATTCAAGCCATACTTGACCTAGCTCCCCCGACATCTCTCAAAGGTGTCCAAGCTTTAACCGGTCGACTGGCAGCCCTTAATCGGTTCATTTCAAAGTCTACGGATCATTGTAAACCGTTCTTTGACGCTATCAAGAAAAATAAACCGTTTCAATGGACCGTGGAATGCCAAAATGCTTTTGACAATATTAAAGAAGTTCTCTCACAGTTACCGACGTTGCAGAAACCACTTCCTGATGAACCTCTCTATTTGTACCTTGGCGTAAGTGACGTTGCCGTTAGTGCTGTTCTCATACGACAAGATGGGCTTCAACAGTTTCCGGTATATTATGTTAGAAAGGCTTTACACGACGCTGAATTGCGATATCCGCATATGGAGAAGTTGGCATATGCTCTAATCATCGCTGCACGGAAGTTGCGCCCATATTTTTTGGAGCATTCAATTGTCGTGCTTACGACATATCCCCTCCGACAAGTCCTTCACCGACCTGATACGTCGGGACGAATGATTAAATGGAGTTGGGACAGTTTGATATCCAGTACCGACCACGAACCGCTATCAAAGCTCAAGTGCTGTCTGATTTCATTGCTGAATTTACTCCCGCTGTCAGCACATCTATTGAAGATCCGACGTGGACTCTCTACATTGATGGATCGTCCACTGCAATACGAGCTGGAGGAGGGATCGTCTTAATTAGTCCTGATCAACAAGTGTTTTGTTACTCAGTGGCATTCACTTTCCCGGCCCCCAACAACGAAACCGAGTATGAGGCCCTTTAATCAGGACTACGCTTTGCTGAATCCATGAATGTTTCCTCTATTCAAATATTATCTGACTCTCAGTTACTAGTCAGCCATATCAATGGTACTTACGAAGTTAAAGAACCACGGTTGTTGCCTTATTTTGATCTCATAAAAAAGAAGCTGGCACGATTTAAAATGACGTTGGAGCATATACCTCGATCATCCAACATTCAAGCAGATGCCCTTTCACGATTAGCCTCATCGTTCGACTTGAATAATGTTGAATTCGTGCAAATCACCCAACAGGCGACTTCATCAACAATCTCCACCGACGTCGTCATGGTTGACGCTGTCCCATCAACTTCAAATCCCACATGGATGGATTCAATCGTTGATTATCTTCAAACCGAGGCCTTACCTGAAGACCCAAAAGAAGCTCGCGTTCTTCGTGTTCGTGCTACTCATTTTACCATCGATCAAGGAACGTTATATAAGCGTGGATACTCTACTCCATTACTTAAATGTTTATCAGAGGCTGACGCCCAACGAGTTCTTCAAGAGGTACACGAAGGAGTCTGTGGTACCCACCAGGGAGCTCAAACCTTGTCTCACAAGATTCTCCGAAAAGGCTACTACTGGCCGACTATCCGAAAAGATGCCGCTGACTGGGTCCAACGATGCCACAAGTGCCAAATATTTGCCCCTAACGTCAACCAACATCCTGAACTCCTCAAGTCGATATATAGCCCATGGCCGTTCGCAAAATGGGGAATTGATTTGATCAGCCCACTTCCAACAGCGAAAGGGGGAGTTCGGTTTGCCATTCTAGCCGCCGACTATTTCACTAAGTGGGTTGAAGCTGAGCCCCTTGTAACCATCACGGAACAGAAAATGGTTAACTTTATATAGAAATCAATCGTTTGTCGGTTTGGAATTCCGAACTCTATTATAACCGACAACGGTCGTCAATTTGAAGGCAAGCGATTTGAAAGTTTTTGTGAAGATTACGGCATCAAGCATTTCTTCTCGTCACCTTATCACCCACAAGCTAATGGACAGATAGAAGCCGTAAACAAGATTATCAAGAATGGCCTGAAAACTCGACTTGAAGCTGCAAAAGAATCATGGCCTGATGAATTACCTTATGTCCTCTGGTCTTATCGGACGACGACGAGAACTTCAACTGGAGAAACCCCGTTTTCGTTAGCTTACGGGACTGAAGCTGTGATACCGGTTGAACTTGCTTCTCCGACATATCGGATCACTCATTTCTCTGAAGAAACCAATTCGGTAAACTTGAAAACCAGTCTCGATTTAGTCGATGAGTTACGGGCTGGTGCCGAAATTCGCAATGCCGCTTATAAACGACGTAGTGAAAGGTACATCAATTCAAGACTCAGGTCACGCTCATTTGCCAAAGGGGATCTCGTGTTGAAGAGAGTCACTGGGGCCAATGTCGGTCCATTACAGCCGAAATGGGAAGGACCCTTTAAAGTAAATTGATTGATTTCTAATGGCACCTACCGACTTGAAACGTTAGACGGTGTTCCTCTTCCTTATCCCTGGCATACGACTCACCTGAAGAAGTATTATCAGTGAGCTCAAAGATAAATGTCCTGCTTTTGACTTGTGAAAAGATTTTGCCATACTCCTGTACAAGAACCATGTTTTGCTGTCAATAAAATTTGTGTGACGAACCTCTATAATTTGTTCGATCACCAGGAACACAATAAATCGGTCCTCGTGGCTAAGGCTAAATGTGTTTCATACCCTGAAGATGGTATGACCTAGCCAAACGCAATAAAGCCGGATACTTCCAAGCCCTGAAGATGGTTTGGGGAGGCTTATGCTCTGTGATGTCAAATCCCAACGTTGATTTGATGAGCTTGCAATAAGTGTTTACGGTAAAAAGCAAGTCTTTTTATGACTTGTTCCAATAACAAGTTTGCGGATGTCGGTCAAACCATAAATTGTGCCGATACCAAAAAATTGATGAACTAACAATAAAATCCTTAAGTTCTTTGAGACATTCGAGGACTTATACGATAAATGCTTCCAATAAAAGCAGGTTTGTTATAACCTGTTCTGATAAGAGTTATTGATGTCGGAAATACTGTAAGACTACGTCAACGTCAGTAATTCGTATAAATTATTATGCTAATATTATGTCGGAAATTTTAATCTGATAAATATTTATTCATCTTTTCTGACATATTTTGACTTGTTATAATAATAAGTCACATTGAAGCCTTCATGAAAAATATGCCATTCATCAAACATTCATATATCATTTTAAGATCAAATATTGTTAATACATCCCCAGAAGAATAAATAAACGATAAAACAAATTACAAATATTAGTCTTCCTTGGTCCCCGACGACGACGCTTCTCTTGCATTGGAAAGTTCAGGATTCTCGGTCTCAGCCTTGTCCTTGTCAACAGCATCCATATGCTCAATCAACCTCTGACTCAAGCGCTGAATGACGTCCTCTTCCTTCTTTTCCAATGCTCGGACGACATCGCTTTCTTTGATCACAACGACATCGTCATCTTCATGCAAAACACGGTCGTCGTCGGAAGGGACTGGGTCGACCACCCACCCTTTAGCTTTGGCGTCATCCTCCGCCACCTTGCGCAAAGCAAAACTGATGATCGCGCCTAAGAGCTCCTCGTCAGACAGGCCCTCGAATGTTTCCGTGACAAAAGCCTCAGCAATTGTTTCTACGCATATGTTAGCCATTTCAGGCTTCTTGGCCTTCTCCACTTCGAGGACCATGTCAATAAATGATCGGCGGATCTTTGCTTTCCGTTCCTCCGACAAGGGCACCATGTCCAGCTCCAGCATCCGACTTTCCTTTTGTTTTAAAAGTCGGTCAGCAAAGTCTCTTTCGTCCTGGTCGGCTGGAATATGGGCATTCTTCATCTCGGGATTAAAACCATGCTTCTCCATTTTATGAAGAAAGAAGATGCGCAGTTCATCAATGGTGTACACGCCGCTGTCTACTCTGTCAATTACCCATCGTAAGGCCAAGGCGGCGTTTAGCTCCAACTCCCATTCCGTTACTGCGTCGGCATTAGCTGCGTTGTCGGACTCGACCACCGATTTCTTGCCGACTTCAACACCCTCTTGGAACTTAAGCTCAGCGGCGGCAGCCATTTCTTGACGGAGCTTATTTATAGCCACTTCATGAGCTTCACGACTTCGGATCAATTCAGCATCCTTATCAGATCGATCCTTGCGGACAGCTTGAAGTTCAGCCCTTAACTTTGTGAGCTGCTCGTCCTTTTCCTTGGCCACCTCAGCAACTTTGGCCAACTCAACCGACGTGAGATCATGGGCTAACAGTAAGTTCTCTTTCTCGGTTTTGAGGGCGCTCACCTCGGTCAGTGTCGCCTGCAGCTCAGCATCCTTCTTTGATAAGGTCGCCTCATAGCGAGACTTCTCATCTTCCAGAGAAGCTATGGCGCCTTCCTTTAGACTTAGCTCGTGTTGTTTCTCATCGAGCTCATGAGCTCTGCTCCGATAACTGTCCTCGGCCACTATAAAACTGACAAGATCCCGACCCAAACAACCTCGGGCGTAACTGAACTTCTGGTCATCTGGCAGCGATGCGATCCCTGCATGAGTCTTTGGGTCCCACGACATCAGTGGAACCCTTGCCGCCTTAACCGCTTCATCGGGGAACCGTTGGTTATTTGTGACTTTTGGCTCGACGACCGTCTGGAACATTGGAAACCAGGGGTCGAATACGCCTTCCGGCAGCGTCAGCTCCACCGCTTTCTTCTCATTATTTTTAAGGAAGGAATCCCTCAGGATGATTTCGGGTTCCTCTTCCTTATCCTTGCCAGCGCCGGTATCTTGCCTCTTTTTCATTCTCTCTGCCACATGAGACACACTGGATCTCTTGCGGCGATGAATCACTGGCACGTCGGACTCCCCTAGCACTTCTTGGGAGATCTCTGGCTCTATCACTGGCTCACCAACCGGCGTCATTATTTGCTGCAGTGGTTCCACCTCAAGTGGCGGGACGTCGGCAGCTACTGGCTCGTTCACGATCGCTGGCGTAGGCTCTACCCTTGTTGATGACGGCTCACCAACAGCACTTTGAGTTCGGTTGGGATTTTTCTTCCACGCCTTAAGAAGGTTCATGCGTCCAACCATTTCGGTTGATCGGAGATTCTTGTTTTTTCCGACTTTGTTCTTTAAGTCTAAGTTCGGATTACGCCTCCGATGCTCTTCAGCTTCTGCGGGATCTCCGAAACCGAAGTATCCCAACAATGGATAATAGACTGTTACAGCAACTTCAGAGTTAGACCGATGTCGTTAACACAAGTAATGTTACGAGATAGACGAAGTAAGCGAAGAAGATAACCTGGTAAGAATGAAGAATCAAAAACCCCAGGAGACAGACCAGCTAACTCCAAACGAGAGTCTTTCACAAGTCGCTGATATCGTCGTTTGTTATGAGATACTTCAAACAACTTGTCCACTCGGTCGTACAGTAAACCTTCGAACTTGGGCTCCCTCTTCCCGGTTGGTTTTGCTACAAGGTCACAAAAGTCCACCTGTTAGCGACAACAAAAAACAAAGTATTAATAATCAAAATGAAGAAAACGATAAACGACTTAAAATAACCAGATTTGGTAGCCATTGGGGTGCTTGTCCCGTCGGCAAGAAGATCATTAGCAAAGTCAGGGCACTGCCAATCCCCGCCGACCCACAACCATTCCTCCTGGAAGCCATGTAAAGTGTCGGGAACCTCCATTATTAGTTGACCGACCTTAACCCTTGGTTGAGGTTTACCGACAATAGAAAAAGTAAGAAGTGGATCCGACACTTGTCTGTCCGGACTCTTCCGAAAAGTGAACATGCTCTTCATGTCCTTCGCCGACGGTAGATCCCACTTCTTCTCAGCAAACAGTACCAACAATCCAATAATTCGTTTCCACGAATTTGGAGCGATTTGACATATCGGAAACTCCCAGTCCCGCAAGTATTCCGTAATTATACGCGGCAAAGGGAACCGTAAACCTGATCTTAGACTTTCAGCAAATACGCCGATGCAGTTGGGTGGAGGACATGTGATCCTCTCACCTGGGTATGGAGCGAACAGATGTACCGATGTGGGGACTCGAATTTCGCCCCGCAACATAACGACGTCGGCATCAGTGAGAATACTCGGTTCGCCATGAGATGTAATTTCAGGGTTCGGCCATCTCCTAATGGGTCGCCTCCAAAATCTTGAGTCATCAACGGCATTTTCCTCTACGACTTTATCCCCTTCGCTGTCGTTCAACCGAATCCTCAACCGTTCAACAAACACCGGGTCCCATCGATTATACTCAGATAACAACTCCAATTCCCCAGAGTGGACCATATTAATCATCATCACGTCCAACTCATCGTCACCCGAAGATGCCCAAGATACGCTCATGATGTCGAGAAAAAGAAAGAAAAGTTGAACTAAATAAACGAGATGCGATGAACAAATTCTTACCACAGGAAGTAGTTCGTAGATCTGGGACGCTCTAAATACGATTGAAGGGCGATTGATTTGCAAAGGAAGCAGGAAAGATGGTTGCAAGAAGAAGATGAGAGTAAAATCGATCTCAAAAGAAAAATTTCTATTTCTATTTATACTAAACCTTAGATTCAAAAGCGACCGTTGAGAACTGATGAGAATAGGGGCGCGTGGATTGCACGTTCTGGATTTGCGAGTCGACGCGACTCTTGAAAATCGTGCCTTTTAATAGCAGCTATGTGGCCTATTTTAAGTGACCGTTACCTCTATTAATAAACGGTGCAATTAATTTCAATAAAGTGCATCGTTTCAAGTCTTGGGTATTATTTCAACCAAGTGAAAAGATGTCGGAGAAGTGATGATAAAACCGACATGTCCTGTTAATTCAAGAATTTCACAACTCTCCGATAACGCTTCAGCATCACCTGCTCGTCTTCCGTCCAGACGACCATTAATGCTGGGGGCCACCTTGTTGATATCATTTTCAGTAAACCACGTCGGGCGACGTTGATCGAGATAATTAAGGTCAGTACAGGGGTAATTGAAGTTTGTATAAGGA
>CACSLK010003174.1:1643457-1658402 GCA_902706635.1 Striga hermonthica
GGAGCAGCACAGTTTCAGAAATAACAACCTTTAGGGTCAGTTAAGTCGGGTATCTTACCAGTTAGATACTCCGAGATTTAATTGCCAAGTTTAAGATCAGTTATTTATTCTATACTTGCGGGACCAGTTGATACTGGAGCAGCCCTATATAGTACACAGTCATGAGCCAATGTTCATGATTTACAGTTCATGTTCATGATGTAAGGTCGACGTATAATAGTTGTTCAGCCGGGTAAAATGTGGCGGTCTGAGATACAGACTATTAGTCCAAAATTACCTGGAAACTTGAAGTTGTACCTTATCGAGTTAAGTAAGTCAGTAAACGTCATGTTCCAAATTCCGAGATAATTATCTTATTATCTTGGGATAGTTTCAGCATTCAAGGTAAGAATGATTCAGTCATGTAAGAATCAAGTCATGGTTATTCAGTCATGAGAATATTCATGTCAGTCATGTCAAGATCGAAGATGGTCGGTCTAATAAGACAAGACTTATCAGTCACTTTCAGTATGTTCAGAGCCTCGATTCTCAAATACAGATGACTTGAGAACTCGTAGGAAAGATCAGTTCATGATAAACTTTTCTTGAGGTTAAGTTTGACCTCAGGGAAGGTAAACAGTTGCAGGTACAACATGTCGATTTTCGACACGGCGAAGAAGACCAATCAACAGCAGCAGATCATGCCATGGTGACAACCAAGCTTTCCATTCAAGTATGCATGACGCCAGAAGAGCAGGATGCCATACCATGTTTGGTCACAGTACACTGGGAAATTACAGAGAGTTAGCACTTTAGTACATTGAGGATTACTAGCCAAGATACAGATATGATCAGCCATACAGACTACATCGACGTCGCAGGTGCAATTTTCGCCAGGTGCTGTATGTAGGTGTGCCGCACTCACTTGACGAGGAGCAGGTATACCGCATTACGATGTGCCGCGAATGATGTGCCGCGTATCGAGTAGACAATTATGAAAGGTAGTTGCCACGAATGCTAGTTACCCTCCTTTGTACATGTGCGCGTCTCTGAAATTTTTCAGGGGTACCTATGACGGGGAGTAACACAATCAACATTCAAATCGAAGACCCGTAGTCAGCTAGAAGATGAAGATCAGTACGTTCCAGAATAATGTTTATTCAGTGAACACTTTATTTCAGAAAAGTGTTTCATTTCAGTCAATGTTAAATCATCAACTCACTTAATGGTGAATTGTTGATTTCTCAGTCAAGATCAAGTCTAATGTTCAGTATTCAATACTGAATCCTCAAGTCACGTCAACCATAAGTATAAGCTTTATATTAAGCTTGAACATTTCAGTTTAGTATTTCCGAGGACGGAAATATTTTAAGGAGGGTGGATTGTAACACCCCGAGTTTTATTAATAAAGGGATTACTAGCTTTTAGTTTTAAGCTAGCCTTTGTTAATAAATAATCATGTTCATGTTCAAGTTCATGTTAGTCAGCTAGTTATATTCCAAGTCCGACTATTAGTCGGTGTGTCATTCGGTTGGATTATTCCAAACTGAATGAGTTTCTAGATTTAGTTCCGATTTATTAAGTTAACGAATTGTCCGAAATGTCGATATTCGGATAAATCGTCCAAGTCATGGATATTCGAATTAATTTTTGAATATCGATTTTATGTTCGGATTAATTTTGGTATTTAAGTACCAAACTTAGTCTAAGGATTAAGCATTAATCATGCTTAAGAAATTGAAAATATCGTGAGGCATTTTTATACCAAAAGTCATGATCATTTATTTTCAAATTTCATGTTCCACTTTTAATATAATAATAAAATAAAGTCATAGCAATATTTTCCCAAAATCATTTCAATTGCCGTGAGAATATTTTTTAAAAATGAAAGTCATGGAAATCTCTTTATTTACTTCTAGCATGAGGTGTCACGGTCCTATAGCATATGTGGTGACTAATCTTAGAGTGGTGTGACTAATTTTATTTAATGCTCCAAATCAAGCCATGTGTCCCCAAAAATCTACCAACTTTCTCTAACTTTCGGACATGTATATATAGCTTGAGAAATTGGGATTTTGTCCACATTTTTGAGCTATAAAAATCAGTATATATGCTAAGTATAAAGAGAAGTGAGGGAGAGTTAACACACACTCACGTATATCGCATGACACACTATCCTCCGAGCAGTTAAGAGGGTAATGACCTCTGGACCTTATTCTAATGTTTAAAGTTATCATGTGTATTCCAATTCATGTTAATTAGTTTATGTTTAAATCAGTTCAGTCAGCTTATGTCAAGCAATTTATATTAACAGCAAATTATGCTCGGTTTAAGCCGTTGAGGTCATGGCCGAATAAAGTCTTATTTATTCGGCAATTCTTGAGCTATTTATGTTCAGTTAGTCATGTTATGTTATGTTATGTTAGTTATGTATGGTTAATTATTTTAAGTTAAAATATGTCTAGTTATAAGAGATGTCGCCGGGAAAGCAGCCGGACGGCCGGCGGAACGCCGACCGTGACGCCTACTGCACGCGGAATGCGTACAGGCGCAACCGGCAAACCCAGCGAGTACACGGGCAGCGTGTACGCGTCCAGTAATGCGCACGCGTACCCAGTACCCAGTCATCAAGCATCGCAATGCCATTGTGGTGTGTGAGGATGCGCATAGTGTGCGCACATACACACAGCAATGCGTCATCGCGACTGTCTACCCAGTCCGCGTACGCAGCGACGCGTCACACGCCAGCAGCGTGTCTCGCGAGACATGTACGCATGCCAGCAGCGTATTACGCACGCTGGCCGAGTAGGCATGCATTCCAGTACGCCCGACAGCGTACCGGCAATGCACAACGAGTCTCGGTGATGCCCGGCAGCACACCCGAGTACTCGAGGGTCTTAGCCACGTAGTCCAGCGCACCAGTTACCTGCCCGTGATGCGTGAATGTGTCTGGCGGTACGTGTGCGAGTCGCAGCCGTCACCAGCGGGCACGGCAATCACCTTTTTGCACTCAGCTAGTGCCCAAACGCCGCTGGCCGTACACAGTGGTACGCCAGCGACCGTCCGAACGCACACACGGTGCCAACGGCACCAACCAGCGTCCGGGATCAGCCCAGCAGTCGCGCCCATAGCCGCAGCATGGCTGTGAGCCGAGTCAGCCGCCGACTGACCGGTCCGAGCAGACCGGCGGTTCGGCCAGACCGGTTCAGACCGGTTTAGACCGGTTGGACCGATTTGTTTTATATTTTTATGTTTTAAGTCCCGGTTCATGTTCATACCCTAATTTCAGTTAAATTCCGGGTCCGGTCCAGTTCAGTAAAATTAGGTTAATCCAGTTCCAAGTTTAGTCAGTCCCGGTTATACCGGTTAAGTTCAGATATCATGTTTAAAGTCCAGTAGAGCATCTTAACATGTTAATCAGTTATTTTATCAGTCTGAGCATAGCAATTAGTAATTGTTTATATTATTTTCAGTTTGATCAGGATGCAGATATCAGCACTTACATTTTCAGATCAGCAGTTCAGGTGGGGACTCAGACTAAGTACTACATTGTTTATAATTGCTCTACCATGTACGAGGTATGTATTTTCAGTATCCGCTCGGAATGGCCGCCGGTCCGTTCTGGGTTCTAGTGGCCCTAGTCTGCCCACTAGAGTGTGCACATGGTGTCCGGTTCGCCGGCAGATGTTCAGTTCAGATGTGACTTCGGTCACTACGTGGCTTCGGTCACGAGTTCAGTTATCAGACGTGACTTCGGTCGCGAGTACGTGACTTCGGTCGCGAGTACGTGACTTCAGTCGCGAGTTCAGACCGGTATCAGTTCAGTTCAGATATATATGCTTAGCTCATGATATTGTTATTATTTACAATGTTTTACATTAGTATGGGTTTCCACGGAGCACAGTGCCTTAGTGCTCATTCCCCAGTTTTATCATGTTTTTCAGGAACAGCGTCGGACGAGAGGAGTGAGCTGGTTTGTGGATCGTGGTCAGAGATATGGCTAGCAGCCATTGTACATTATTGTACAGCTATGTTTTGCCACGTATGACTTCCGCTGTCACTTTACGATATTTCAACTAGCATGTCAGTTTTTATTTTTAAACTGATTTATCAGACAGATTTTTATAAAGTGTTACATGCAAGTTGATCTAAGTTAATCCGTTTATTCTTCAAGGTTAAATTTAAATAATGGTAACGGATTTCTTAAGCAATGAATGGTTTCTAGTAGCATCCCGAAAAGGATTTCGCAAATAATTATGTATTATTAAGAAAAGAATTTGCGAAAAATGCGCTCTGATATTTATGGAAAAGCGGGGTGTTACAATCTATCCGTCGATACAACCTATTATCCGCTATCCGCTATAAGGCAATACCCGATCAATGTTTCTTTGCAATTTCTACTGTGAAACATATTGTCTATGCTTTTATAACCAACCAGCACATGTAGCATCTTATGTTGCTACATTTCCCAGTTGTCAGTGTAAAGGCCAATCCTCTAAAACAGCTAAGAAACAAAGTATATATTGTAGCATCTGTGTTTCCTAGTCTCTAGCAGACTGGTATGTGGAAATGTTGTGGATCGTTTGGATAAGGGGATCAAGATTATTAAAAAAAATCATAAATTCAATTAAATGTGATATTCTAATATATTTTACTTTGATCGGAAAAACGATTCCATAAACTGAAACAGTAAAACTTGAGGAACAGTGAACATAACACTTGGAAGTTCATGAATAATCTTCAAGATACATACCCGATATTTTTCATGTCTCAAAATTGCACCAAATGTAAGCAAGTTGAAATAGTTACTACAGAACTTGAGAAACATTCGGTTGCCAAATGCAAACATCAGTACTTACTACATAGTAAGATCTCAAGCCAATCACTCAACAAACTAAACTGAATAAAATGCAAGCTGACATGCGTTGGATCCTCGCTCAAACAATGAAATTCTATCAAGCTCTTGGAGTTTCGTTTCCAGATCAGTGCTTCTAAAAGGTGAGATAAATATTTCCATCCTCTTCAATACTAGAGAATTCCTCAAAAAATATCTTACCATGTCAAATGCATACTCGTTGAACCACATCGACTTAAATGTTATAGTTCTTAGAGATGATAATAGGCATTTAGGTACTTGTTCGGGCTCCTGACAGAAATATCCTTCTTCAAGATCACCTAGCTGACACTAAAAGGAGCATAACAAAACGAGGAAAACAAAAGGGGGTATTGATGTAAGAAAAACGAGAAACGGCTAAAGATAAATTTAATTGTATCAACGATAAACTCAAACTTACAATAAGAACTTCAAGATTATCCACAACTTCAAGGAACTTTACAAGCAAATTCCATTTGAAGTTGAATCGAATTTCAAGTTTGGTTAAATTATCAAACTTGACATTTGAACAAGCAAGTCCTCTACGAACAAACTGAAAAAATTAAAGCCACATTACGGATATATATATATAACAACAAAGCCGAAAACTAATTGACACGAGGACTAAGAGATTGAAGAATGAAAACATACCTCCTCAAATTCCCAACCTGATATCTTTAGGCACTTTACATAACAAAGAGAATGAAGAAACTTCACCACCGTGGAATTGTAATACGTTTTGGGATTTGAGAAGCAATAATATCTTAAGCGGATATTTGCCTCAGCTAAGGAGATCATGTTTATAGGAATAGTCATACACTTCAAGTCATAGCCATCCACTTGGAGATACCTAAGGGCAGGGCAATTTATTACCATCGTATATCCAAGGCGGGATGGAGAATAGAAATGGTCAAAAGAGAGCTTAAGCATCTGTATCGTGGGTGATGATATATCTTTGCAGCCAAAATAATCATCTACTTCCACAAACATGAATAGTATAATCAACTCTTCGAGTGACGGACAGCCAGATAGAAAGCGAGGAAGTGCATCATCATTCTCGCATATAAGATTATAAACACAAAACTTCTTGAGGCTAGGTAGAGAGACATTGTCCATACCAGAGAGTGACACTCTACTCATACCAAGCTTCAAGTCGACAATGGTTTTGCAGTCGAAGAGGCATCGAGGAATTGTATCCAAGTCAAGTTCAAGATAAAGATTCCGAATACTACGGTCGATGGCAGTTGTAATCAATGTCTCCAGTTGATACTCGTTGCATTTCAGGTTAGAAAGTGTAAGAGTATCCATTATTTTTGCCTTGTGCCGCAATATAACCTTGTGGATGATGTCCAAGGCTTGTGTTCCTTCTTCCTTGAAATTGGCCAAGTCTTGTGTTCCTTCTTCTTCTTCTTCTTCTTCCATGAAATCGTCCAAGTCTTGTGTTGCTTCTTCTGCCATGAAATCGTCCAAGGCTTGTGTTTGTTCTAACCAGAAATCGTCGTCCAAGTCTTGTGTTTCTTCTAACAAGAGATCTTCCGAGGTTTGTGTTCCTTTCTTCCTGAAATCGCCTCCTCTGAAATGCAAGCAGGGTACATGGGCCCATAGAGACCTCCATCTTTTTTCGAGAACACTGGTCGCCACTGAGAGCTTTGTCGGGAGAAAAGAGAGAATGTGGCATTTGACGTCGTCCGGCAAGCTGCTCAGCCTATCGATCGAGGCCATGGTTTGCTCTCTATCTGAAACCGTTTGGCAATTTCCACTTAGTTGTCTGGTTTCCTCCATGTAAATTCTGAAAAAGGCAGTAGCATTCAGGATTCAAACTACTGTCTGATGGGCAGTTTAATTCTAATTAAAATATGAAGAAGATGATGATGATGATGATGAGACAGAATATGAAAAGGCTGAGAGCATTTATTTAAAGCCATTAATGTGGCTTAGAAGTCGAAAAGGAGACTCTTGCGATTCCCATGCGCCATGTGGAATGAAAATAATAAAGTATCATGACTTACATTAAAAACACAAAAACAGACTGGAAAAATAGCTACAACATAGTTGAATCCCACACAATCCGCTAACTAATTTGTTTGATAGAGTTTTTACAGTATTGGCCGAAAAAATGCTAATTTAAATAGTACTAATAAATTAACTCATCAACCCATTGTACAGATTGCCGATGAAACGACTGGATTCTCTTCAAACATGCAGTCGTTGAAGCTAATCTCCGCCTCAAACAAGTAAATGGCCGCTCATCTAAAACCCAATACGCAAGTACGAGCACTCAGTTCACCTTAAGACACCTCAGCCAGTAGCATCCACAAGCACCAAGCAATATACATTGTCAAACAGGAGTTCGAGCTCAAGACTCCTCAAAGAGGCCGATTCCACAATCAAATGGTCCAAAGCATTTGCTATCCCACTCACGGTCAACTTCTCTAGGACCGGACACTCCTCTAGCAGCCAAGGAAGGGCATAAAAAACCTCGTACTGAAACAAACGTAGGTAGAACCAAACGTAATGAACAATGAGCTCCTCATTGAGTTTGTAAAAAGAAAGTTGGTCTGATTATTCATTACAACAAACCAAAATATCAAACAACTTTGGCCTGAATATTCATTACAACAAACCAAAATATGAAACAACGTTGATATCTTGATTCGCAAAGTTATACTATTACATGTGTTCACTTACTCTCTTATCTTAAATACTCGTTTACTCTTTCAGCAAATCTCGAGATCAAGGATTTTCAACGGGCTATTTGAAGGGCTGAAAACATACAATCTATTTATTAAATGTTCGCCACAAAAGTAGTACTACTAAATATTGATAGAACATATAAAATACAACAATGACAAAATAATTATCAAATTAACCTATCTGGTTGTAATGGAGCTACGTACAGTACCATTAGTGACGTAGTTTAATAGCTTTTTTGCCAATATTTTTCCAGGTGGCCGCTATCTGTTTTTTCTAGTAGCAATCTAAAAGGCTACTAGTGATGGCATAATCGAACCATATACTTCAAGATTATGTACTTTGTATAAAATGTTCTAATAAAGTAAGACGCATAATCAAATGCAATGTGATGACCTTCAAGATTTTTACGATGTTTGACATATATTTCCATGCTTTTCATGTCTTCAAGACTGGGAAAAGTATATCACATACTATAGTACTCTTGTCATGCCGTCCTTATTATTACTGTATAGAAGATTGTTGCAATAAAAACCTCACTAAAAATAAGAACTTCACGGATACCAGCACTTTAGAGTAATTTCACAATAAAAAATCTATCAACAGCACATTCAAGTTATAAATTGCATTGAATATGATATACTAATGTATTTTACAATTGATAAGAAAAACGATTCCATCGACAAACATCAGCATCAATAAAAATAGGCAATTAGGAGTCAACGTTCGAAAATATACCTCAACATTCAATACTAAACTGGGTCAAATCAGCAATCTTCTAGCTCGAATGCTAGTTCAAACGTGCCGGATAATGTCATTCGGCAAGGTGCAGTTCAGCATAGTGATCCTTAAGTGATACGAGCAACAAAAGTGGAAGAATTTTCCTAACAAAACAAAGAAATATTACCCATAAGCTATTGACATATAATGATATGCTAATTAAATCAATACTAAATGAAAACACAACACTCCACAGTCATTTTTTTAACAAAAAAAACAACCCCAACGAGCAATCACTGCTCACCATTACTTACTAACACAGACAATTGTTTCAATCATTCAAAGACAAAACAAAACAAAATCCTCGTATGAAGGAAAATTCTCGAACTGTACATTCTCGATGAAACAAATTGGATCTTGTTTGGCCCATGAAGAATATGTATCCATCTTCTTGAGGGCTTGAGCATTTTCAGAAAAATAAACCGTACGACTTCAAATTCTTCAGCTCGACATCCAAACTGTTCGATTATTACAGTTTTGAGTGAACAAAGAAGGCAAGCAAGCACACCGTCCCTTCATGGGTTCCGACGAGATTTTGAGATTATTGAAACCCTGTAAGTGACGGAGATAAACCAAAAAGGAACAAATTCCGGCGACGACGCCGGTGGCCATGTAGGCCTCAGTTGGGAGAAAAGGGTCGCTCAGCCCATGAATTGGAGAAAAGGGCCATGTAGACCTCAGTCGGTTGAAGTTTTATTAGTGGGCCACGCCTTTGGGTCAACCCAAGCAAAAAGTATCATTAACTTGGAAATAATTTGTTGTTTAACTACAAATCATTTTTTTATGTATATTTAGGAAGTTTTTATTTTTAATTGCAAATATATTACGAGTATATATATATATATATATATATATATATATATATATAAAGGTTTATAAATACACTAACTTTTATGCTATGGTTTACTAGTATAACACCCGTGTATTACACGGGTGCTTGTTAAAAAATTATTCTTAAATTTTAAAATTAATGAGAAAACTATATTAAATTTAGTTTTTTTTTACAAAAACAAATATATTACTATATATTTTAGAATGATATGTGTTACTTATGACTTACATGTGTTATATTATATTAGTTTTTATAACTTATATCAAATAATTACTGGAAATATAAATATATTAGTTGATAAATAATTTTATTTTTCTAATTAATATTAAAAATAATTTTATTATTGTTATGAAGATAAATATAAAGTATTTTTATACATACAATATGGATGTTAAATCGAAGCTCATAAAAAAAGATTAATTTGATATATTACATATGTAAAACTGATAAAAAAATACAAAAGTTATTAACTTTTAAAATATATATACAATTCAATAGTTATAATAAGAAATGATATTAAAATGTAATTAATACATGTTGAATGACCATAAATAATCAACATATTTATGGTAATCCGAACCTAATTATTTTTAGTTTGAAATTAAATTAAGATTTACCCAAGCTTAATAACAAAACATGTAATTTTGTCACATAGGATTCCGAAGCACCAGAAGCAACCTCGTAGGCTCAGCGCGTTTTGAATTAATATATAGAGGCGATTTGCTATTTATTTTATCACTCTTTGAGAATTGCATTGTGTTTAGTTCATTAGTCATTTATGAATGATCCCTGTGGTTTAATTTTAAATTATTCATGTATGATTTAATTTTGAATGTTGTAAATTCACCAAAAAAAAAAAAAAAATTCTAGCAAATATTTAAAAGGACATATTTCTTTCTCCTTAGGATCGTTTGCATTCGGAATGAAATTTATTTAGTTTCGACTGTTTAGTTTGAACTCATTATGGTTAACCTATAGGTTTTTTTCTCTCCTTAAATACCACTGAGCTACATCTATAGGCTAAGCGTGTTGCTCTACCAACTTGATTTTATTAATGTAAATAAGATACAATATTTATATTATTTTTTAATAAAAATACACATTATTATTATTTTCTTTCATTATAAAATATTCAATTCTTTATCTTATTTTAATTTTTTTGCTATTTCAAGTTTGGGTAATTTTGCTATTATTTTTAAGAAAACATATAATATAATTGCTCATTATTTAAAAACAAAGATAATGATTATTAGGAAAGTGACTTAAAAATACTTTTATCTTGTCACAAATATTGAAGCCTCATAACATGCCAATAATCCTCTCTATATAATTCCCGAATGCGCTGAGCCTACGTGGCTGTTTCTGGTGCTTCGGAATCATACTTGGCGAAGAATCATGCTTCGTAATAGGTTTGGACAAATAATATTGATATATTAATAATTAATAATTTAGGCTCGGACATTCCATAAATATTATTTAGCTAACTTAGGTACTTTAATATCACTTTTACTAATATAACCCTTTAAATATTTGTAATTTTATATAGTGAGACACTAAGTGACTAATATATCCATGACTTTTGATTTGTTTCTTTCAATTAGCTATTGAGTTGTAAATTTATTTTAAAAGTTGATAACTTTTGTATTTCATATCGATTTTACATATACGATATATCAAATTAATCATCTTTTGATGATCTTCGATTTGCCATCCATATTGTATATATGAAATATATAATTTATGTTTATCTTTATATAATAAAAAATAATAATATTTATTAAAAATCATTAGGAATATAAAATTATTTATCAATTGATATATTTATGTTTAATGTAATTATATGTTGTAAGTTAAAAAAATTATTATAATATAACACAAGTAAGTCGTACAAATAAAAAAAGTGTCATACTAAATATATAATAATATATATATATATATATTTATAAAAGGTAGTGAAATTTTTAATTATTTTTTCTCATTAATTTTATATTTTAAGAAAAAAATAGCAAGCACCCGTGTAATACACGGGCATTATACTAGTACATACATTGAAGCTTAAACTCGAGACAAAATTAGTTGAGAATTTTTCAATCAATTTTGAAGGTAGTTGCTGGGAAATGAGCAGCTACAACTGCAACAAGGGTGAGTACAAATGCACTAAAACAGTAACACTTGAGCAACAACAACACATAACATAACACTTGGGAGTTTATGAATCATCAACAAGCTACATACTCAATATTTTCATCGTCTCACAATCACGAAACATTAGCAAGTCAAAATAGTTACTACAGAACTTACTACATAATAAGATCTCAAGCCAATCACTCAGCAATCTGGAAGGAAGTCAAGTTGACATGCATTGGATCCTCGCTCAAATAATGAAATTCTCTTAAGCGCTTGGAATTTCTTTTCTAGATCATTACATTCATAAAATAGTTCCATCCTCTCCAATACTTGAGAATTCTTCAAAATATATCTCACCATATCAAATTCATGCTCTTCAGACAGCATCCCCGAAATTGTTATAGTTCTCAGACAGGATAACAGACATTTAGGCACTTGTTCTGGGTCTGGAGAAGAATATCCCCTTCCAATATAAAAAAACTGCTGACACTAAAAGGAGCATAACAAAATGAGTAAAACGAAAGAATGAGCTATTGCTGTAAGAAAAACGAGAAACGGCTGAAGACAAATTTAATTGCATCAACGATAAAAGCCACTTACAATAAGGACTTCAAGATTGTCAGCAACTTCAAGGAACTTTACAAGCAAACTCCATTTGAAGTCCAATATGATCTCGAGTTTGGTTAAATTATCAAACTTTACATCTGATAAAGCAACTCCTCTATAAACAAACTGAAAAGATTAACACCCCATTACGCATATATATAACAACAAAGCCGAAAACTAATTGACAGGAGACCTAAGAGATTGAAGAATAAAAACATACCTCCTCAAATACCCAACCTGATATCTTTAGGCACTTTACATGACACAGAGAATGAAGAAACTTCACAATGTAATTGTAACTTGGTTTGAGATCTGAGAAGGAATAATCTAGGAAGTAGATATCTGCATCAACTAAGAAGATCATCTTTATAGGAAATGTTATACACTCCAAGTCATAGTCAACCACTTGGAGATACCTAAGGGCCGGGGCATTTATTATCATCCTATATTCAAGGTTAGATGGACAAGTCAAATCGCCAACATCGAGCTCAAGCGTCTGTATTGTGGGTGATGATATATTTATGCAGTCCATGTAATCACTTTCTTCCACAGATGTGAACGTCATATTCAACTCCTCAAGGGACGGGCAGCCGGAAAGAAAGCGGGGGAGGGCTTCATCATTCTCGCACACAACATTAGAAACATGAAACTTCTTGAGGCTAGGCAATGAGACATTGCCAACATCAGAGAGTGACACTCTATAGCAAGCAAGCTTCAAGTCCACAATGGTTTTGCAGTTGAAGAGGTATTCAGGGAATGTATCAAAGTCAAGTTCAAGATAAAGATTCCGGATACTACGGTCTATGGCGGTTGTAATTAATGTCTCCAGTTGATACTCGTTGAATTTGAGGTTATAGAGTGTTAAAGTATCCATTCTTTTTGCCTTGTGCCGCAATAATACCCTGTGGACGATGTCTGAGGCTTGTGTTCCTTCTTTCCTGAAATCGTATCCACCGAAGTCCAGACAAGGAACATGAGCCCATAGAAACCTCCATCTTTTTCCTAGAACGCTGGTCGCCACTGAGAGCTTTGTATCGACAAAAGAGAGAATGTGACATACGATGACGTCCGGCAAGCTGCTCAGCCTATCGATCGAAGCCATGTTTTGCTCTCCATCCGAAAGCTTTGGGCACATTCTACTCGATCGTCTTGACTTCCCCATGCAAATTCTGCCAAAAAGCACCTGATTTTCACAACTTCAAACCAAAGCAGTAGTAGCATTCACAGGGTACCAGGATTCAGACTATTTTCTGATAGACAGTTTAATATATTCTAAGAATTATGTGAAGAATATGATGAGACAAATATGAAAAGGTTGAGAAATAAAGTTAACAGTAGATAATTTATTTAGCAACTAATGTAGCTAAGTAGTCGAAAATGGCAAGGGAGAAACCTGAAGCCTAAACACAAAGACTCTTGCAACTCCTACAGCCACATGAAACCGACAATACAACACAAACACGAACCCCGGGAATAATACCCGGGTATTGGAACGGAATTACGAGCAGACAACTAAGGTAGCCAAAACACATTTCTGAAAAATTGGTCTGGACAATGATAAAATGTCACCATCTTCAAACTGAAACTTCATCAAGCGGTATTTCCCTCTGATGTGAATACAGAGAAGACTCCTACAAGCCTAAAAGAATATGATGAACAAATAATCCATATGAACTGAACCCTTCCTCCTCAGACAACAATCCGGTAAGGAAGTTCCTAATAACTCGACTGGAAATATAATCAAATTTCATCATACACCTCCTAAAATAGCTAAAAATCAAGCAATGTAAGAGAAACCCCTGTACCTATTCCCTTAAGCTTCCAACCTAGATTACATGAACCGTTATTTATTATTTAAATTAATGTAGTAATTACCTTTGAAATCTGTAAGTGAATTCGGAGGCGAGGCGTGGAGGCGGTGTCCCGAAGGTAGTGTCGGAGGCGGTGTCCAGAAGGCAGTGTCGGAGGCGACTCACGGTCTCAGGCGAGGCGTGGAGATGTCCGAGGCGAAACGAGGATGTTTTGAGAGAGAGAAATGAGACCAATTTTTTTTAGTATTTTTTTTTCCCGGGTCGAGGCGGATTTGTTACCCGGACCTGAAGGACAGGCGTCTGTCAAGTATCAACTGATTCGGTTGATGTTATTGGGCTTAGAGGTTCAATTACTCATTACGAATTGGGCCAAGTAGTTTAGCCTACTTGTAGCAACAAAATATAATTTAATCCAATAACTAAGTAAGATGATATGTATAAGGGTATTATATTATACGGAATTAAGTACAATCTCTCCCTCTCTTCTTGTACACTACTAAAGTACACCACCATCACGGTTACCAGTACGCTTAACCTAAGTAGCAAACTCGTATGATTCAAAAATTTATTTGGCATAATTATATATTTTATAGGGACACATGTATATGTTTGGTTTTAAGTTTACGAATTATCATAAATTATTTTAGGTTTTTTTTTTCCCCTAAGATAACATATATTATTCTTACTTTTTTTATTTAATTCATATAATAATTGTTATAAAAATAAATTCTTTATAATTTTTTTATATTTATAATTTTTTATTTGTATTTTATATTTTGTATATTATATCTCAAAATAATCATATTTTAACAATCTTCGATTTGACGCCCATATTGCATATATAAAATAAAAACTTATTACATCTATCATTATAAATAAAACAAATTTATTAAAAAACAAAAATTTAAAATATAGATATAAAATAAATTTTATATCTATCATTGCATAAATGTTATCCTCCAAATGAGCTTTGAGATCTCAAGATCAAACACCGAAAGACCACGGAGGTCGGAAACTGAATGATCTGACGTCGGGGTCGAAAACCGAAAGATTTGTCAATAAGGACAAGAACCTATTGATTTGCCACTGAAGTCGAACACCAGAAGTCGAACATCAGCTAAGGTCGAAAACTGAATCGAGACCGCTGAGGTCGAAAACCGAGAGTCGAGACTGCGGAGGTCGAAAACCGAGAGTCGAGACCGCGGAGGTCGAAAACCGAGAGTCGAGACCGCGGAGGTCGAAAAAC
>CACSLK010003174.1:1676479-1693791 GCA_902706635.1 Striga hermonthica
GCTTAGATCTGGCCCGCTGATCTTCAAACCACTGCTGGACCGCACGAACACCTGCAAGAACTCTAACGCCGGAGGGGTTCCCGGCGTAGAGCCTCCGACGCTCAAGTCAGTATGTGAGAGAGATATAGAGGGCTGCTATGAGAGCAGCAGCAGTAATAGAAAATGTATGGAATGAATGGGAGTTAGGGTTTTGGGATTACCTCAGCCCTTTATATAGGAGTACAATATATACCTGAAGTCCCCAAAATGCCCCGGCCGACTTAATGGAAATGTCCGGAATACCCCGGTCGGTTCATATTCCGCTTACTTCCCAGTCAGCATCTAGATCCTTCCTGAACTTTCTTCTTATCCCTAATTCTTCTTCAATATACTAAGATGTGTCGAAGCTATCGGGCGGCACGAGCTATGACTTCCTCAATCGACCTGCGATATCATGTCGAGTCGACTAGGTCACGCTCAACTGTTAGTAGACCCTGATATGCCTGACGGTTAACTTACCAGAAGTCGACTTACTCCAGTCGACAGGTATATGTTGACTTGGTCGGGAACTGGGCTTTTTGACTGAATATCATGGAACCTTACTGATAGAGTCGACTTTGCTGAAGTCGACTCGGTGATCTTAGACCGCGACGATACGAACCGTTATGAGCCAACCGCGGCAACGCCACAGTTATTGAACCGGTGCACGACAGTGTGGCTATATCAGACTTGATAAATTACCTTAATTTTGTGCACCCCGTGCATCGCACGGGATCTGTACTAGTAGTATCTAAACATCCTTCTTTCTGGTTTTGATTGCACAAGACCCCAGCTATTAGCCTATTTGTCATCATAAATGCAAGTAAAATCGATCTCATACCAGATAGAATTGCAGCATAAACTGCCAGTTTTGCAAACTTACACACAATGTTACAAATTTATTTTTTTTTAATTAATCTTGATCGCCTTATCCAAACGATCCACAACATTACCACATACCATTTTGCAAAATCAAACACGCTTTCATAGAAAACAGAAACCAACCGGTTGAAATCACTGATGATCAGATAAAAACACATATATTCCATTAAATATGATATTCTACTTTTGATCAGAAAAACGATTCCATAAGGGCGGGTACAAGTGCCACTGAAACAGCAAAACTTGAGGAACAGTGAACACAACACTAGGGAGTTCATGAATCATAATCAAGTCTAAATACTCTACAGAACTAAAGGAACATTCGATTGTCGAATGCTGACATCAGTACTTAATTCATAATAAGACCTCAGGTCAATCTTTCAACAATCTGAAAGAATAGCAAGTTTACATGCACTGGATCCTCGCTCAAGCAATGGAATTCTATCGAACACTTGGAATTTCGTTTCCAAATCAAGGCATCTAAAAGGTGAGGTAAATATTTCCATCCTCTCCAATACTCGAGAATTTCTCAAAAGATATCTTACCATGTCAAACTCAGGCTCACTGAATTGCATCCACCTAATTGTTATACTTCTTAGACATGATAATAGGCATTTAGGTACTTGTTCGGGCTCCGGACAGAAATATTCCTCTTCAAAATCATCGTGCCGACACTAAAAGGAGCATAACAAAAGAAGGCGCTATTGCTGTAAGAAGCACGAGAAACGGCTAAAGACAAATTTAATTGAAGTTCAAGATTATCAGCAATTTCAAGTAACTTTACAAGCAAACTCCATTTGAAGTTCAATCGGACTTCAAGTTTGGTTAAATTATCGAACTTTACATTTGAACAAGTAAGTCCTCTACGAACAAACTGAAAAATTTAAAGCCACATTACGGATATATATAACAACAAAGCCGAAAACTAAATGACACGAGGACTAAGAGATTGAAGAATGAAAACTTACCTCCTGACCTGATTTCTTAAGGCACTTTACATAAGACAGAGAATGAAGAAACTTCACCACCGTGGAATTGTATTAAGTTTTGGGATTTGAGAAGCCATATTTTTTTAACCAGATATCCACCTCAGCTAATGAGATCATTGTTATAGGAATTGTTATACACTCCAAGTCATAGCCATACAATTGGAGATACCTAAGGGCCGGGGCATTTATTATCATCGTATATCCAAGGCGAGATGGACAGTAGAAATGGTCATAACAGAGCTTAAGCATCTTTATCGTGGGTGATGATATATTTATGCAGCCCACATAATCATCTTTCACCACAAATTTGAATTCCATAATCAACTCCTCGAGACGGACAGTTAGAAAGAAAGTGAGGAAGCGCATCATCATTCTCACACACAACATTAGAAACATGTAACTTCTTGAGGCTAGGCAGAGAGACATTGTCCATAGCAGAGAGTGACACTCTTCTAATATCAAGCTTCAAGTCTACAATGGTTTTGCTGATGAAGTTGGATCGAGGGATTGTATTGAATTTAAGTTCAAGATAAAGATTCCGGATACTACAGTCGATGGCGATCGTAATCCATGTCTCCAGTTGATACTCGTTGCAGCGGAGGTCACAGAGTGTTAAAGTATCCATTCTGTTTTTCGCCTTCTGCTGCAATACAAACCTGTGGATGATATCCAAAGCTTCTGTTCCTTCTTCCCTGAAATAGAAATCGCATCCACTGAAGTTCACACTGGGTACATGGGCCCATAGAAACCTCCATCTTCTTCCGAGAACGCTGGTCGTCACCGAGCGTTTAGTCGGGAGGAAAGAGAGAATGTGGCATATGACTTCGTCCGGCAAGCTGCTCAGCCTATCAATCAAGGTTATGTTTTGCTCTCTATCTGAAAGCTTCTGGCAGTTTACACTTGGTTGTCTGGTTTCCTCCATGGAAATTCTGACAAAGGGCACCTGATTTGCACAACTACAAACAAAGGCAGTAACATTCAGAGGGTACCATGATTCAGATATTGTCTGTCTCATGGGTAGTTAAAATCTAAGTCTAATGTGAAGAAGAAGAAGAAGAAGAAGAAGAAGATGTGACAGATCATCATTTCCATAAAATCTTGTTATCTCCATTGATTTTCTCTTGGACATTTCGATAAACAGTTGTCTGGCAAATCATTTCATCAAAACTGTGTGTTGTTTAAAACTGTGTGTGTACAGATATATAAGAACAAAAAACGAAAACGAATAACCACAAAACGGCGGAGATAAAATATAGACAACTGAGTCGACGAGATAACAGGTTGAAATTTCGAACTCGACGATATTGCATTACATAAATTTAAAAATTATCTAAGCTTACTGTCGGATATTGAGAGATCAACTATAGATCATAAGATACCTTTAGATCATAAGATACCTTTAGATCATAAGATCTTTTTCATTGTAATTCAACGGACACATCTCAATTGACATTTCGGAAAACTTCATTGTTATATTTCCTGCTAAAAGCTTTGTAGCATGAACTTAATAGTTTTTAGGGCCTTGTTTAAAAATGTAAAATTACAAAATTTAACAGAATAACATATCTAACATAAAGTTTCTAAAAGTAATCATACACACATGATTTATCCAACAACTATTTACAAACAGTTAATACAATTCTGCTAGTCAAATCAATAAGTGTAATTCAACAATTACAATTCTCAACAATTGCAATTCACTATATGTTAATCTCTAATACAATTAGTTATCCGCTATAAGCTTTACTCATACGACACCAATATACTTTCAAGTAATCTCTGATTTTTCTCTCATATTCGAGCTTGTCGTGGAGCAACCGAGTGACACAATGCCTAATAACATCAATATAAGATTTTTTTTTTTTTTCAAAACGATAGGATTCTCATTACACAATAAAGATACAATGTTCAAATATACATCCCATAATGGTACAATGCCAAACTACAACTACAATAATAACCGCCTCTGATGGGAGACCCAACAAGTAAGGTCTAAAGAGCATAAAATCTAACTAAGGCAGCTCTGGGCTGTGATCCTTAGATAGGAAAGAAAATGAACTAATGAAGAGATTAAAAAACTGTCCATGGACCTAGTTTAATCCTTCATCAGAAATAATGTACTGTCTAAGAAACTGAACAATATTCCTGCCATTCACGGGTAGCTAGCTGAATCAGAGTGTGCTCCGGGAGGTGAAGACCTTGGAAAACCCATAAGTTTCGTGATTTCCACAACCACCACAATATGTACGTCGATAGTTGGATACGGCTTTCATCAATCTCTTTAGTACTTGTTGAACATATTGTCCACCATACATCTGAAAAAGAAGTATTTGGATGTGAAAAACAGTCCCAGGATACAGGTGCTAATTTCCAAACTCTTTGTGCCTTGCTACATTGCCATAAGGTATGCTCTATCGTTTCTTCTGCTTCTCCACAAGTGGGGCAAATTGGATCAACAGGAACACCCTTTTTGATGAGTTTAGTGTTAACTGGGAGAGTTCCTGTGAAGCTTTTCCATATAAAGTGTTTTATTTTACCCTTGACCTTTAGCTTCCATGTTCTATTTCTGACCTTCAAATCCTTAAAGCTGGAAGAACTGCCTTCTGGTTTGTCAAGTTCAGCAACTTTATAAAGAATAAGTTTAGAGTATGCTAAAGAAACTGAGAACAAACCTTTTTTGTTTCCAAGCCATTTCCAACTGTCTTCCATATGTGGATCAAGATTGTGGATATCCAGGATTGCTGCTACTGTGTGTTGATCAAAGAGATGATTAAGAAGGTCAGCATTCCATGTTTTCCCATCCTCCATGAGCAGGTCCTTTACCATGATACAATTGGTTTTAGCTCCATCTTTGAAATTAATTCTTTGAGAGCCCAGGGATGTAATCCATGG
Source organism: Striga hermonthica (assembly GCA_902706635.1). Taxonomy (NCBI): domain Eukaryota; kingdom Viridiplantae; phylum Streptophyta; class Magnoliopsida; order Lamiales; family Orobanchaceae; genus Striga; species Striga hermonthica. Next base: position 1,681,261 of record CACSLK010003174.1, read on the forward strand.
GTAACCTAGTATTCTGGTATTAGAGCCACTGTGCAAATCAACCATAATTAATTGATTAAATTTAGGTTTTACCTCCATCCATGAATTCCATAACCAAGATCCTCCATTCTTCTTTTTTGCATCACAGAAATCAACATTAGGAAAATATCTTTCTTTAAGCACCCTGCACATTAAAAGATCAGGCTTAGTTATTAGCTTCCATAATTGTTTCATAATCATTGCCTCATTGAAGAGCTTGATATCCTGGAACCCTAAGCCTCCCAATTTTTTTGGTAGAGCAATTTTATTCCAGCTCATCCAATGTATTCCTTTAGTTTGATCACCACCCCTGCTCCACCAAAATTGAGCACATAAAGCAGCAATTTCCTTACAAACAGAAGCAGGTAGTTTAAAGCAGCCCATAACAAAAATAGGAAGAGCATTAAGAACAGCTTTTATCAAGACTTCCTTACCTGCTGTGGAGAGAAGCTTATTTTTCCAACTATTTATTCTTCCTCTGACTGCCTCAATTACAAAAGAAAAGGCCTGAGTTTTTGATTTACCAATTCCTAGAGGCAACCCCAGGTACTTGGTAGAACTGTGCTCTGTTATATTATTGAGAATGCTGCAAATTCTGCTTCTCAACTGTTGAGGCGAATTTTTGCTGAAAAAAATAGTAGACTTTGCCCAATTTACCTTCTGCCCTGAGATTGATTGATACTTTGCCAATATGTCCATCAGCTGGAAAGCTTGATTTGTGTCTGCTTTACAAAAAACAAGAGTGTCATCTGCGAATAATAGATGGGATAATGTTGGGCCACTTTTAGAGATTTTTAATCCTTTGATTCCTCCCAAGCCATTTTCTTTGAGTATAAGTGCTGAGAAAATTTCTGCCACCATGATGAATAGATAGGGGGAAATTGGATCCCCCTGTCTAATACCACGAGAAGGCTGAATAAATCCACCAACAGTTCCATTTATCTTCAAAAGCTTTGAGCAAATCCAATTTAATAGCCATAAAAAAATTGTTACCTGACCTGTGTCTGTTTAGGAAGTGGAAGACTTCCTGTGCTATCACCACATTGTCCAACAAAGCTCTGTCAGGTATAAATGCTGCCTGGTACTCACTAATACAAGAAGACAAGCATGGCTTAAGCCTATTTGTGAGTATTTTAGAGATTGTTTTGTAAAGCACCCCACAAAGGCTTATTGGCCTGAATTTACTTAATGAATCAGGATATAGACATTTAGGTACATCAACATCATCAACATCAACATACCCAGTATATTCCCAAACAGGTTGGGGTCTGGGGGGTCAGTTATACGCAAACCTTACCCTTGTAATTATACAAGGAGGCTGTTTCCATAGCGACCCAAGGTGCGTTGCGTCGTTTGATATATTTTTTCCAGAAACTTCACTAATAGAAGAAGCACTAGAGTTTAATTGAGCCATTTTGATCTAGTCCATTATTTGCATGATGCCAAAAGAATTGTCAACATTGACTCTTCCAGCTCCATTTGCAATGGACTCGATATATACATTTAGGTATTAGAGAAATAATAGTATGACTCCAGTATTTGAGCATTCTTCCTGATTTAAAATAGCTTTTTATTGCTTCACAAATATCCTCTTTGAGAATAGGCCAAAAATGTTGAAAAAAGATACCTGTCATGCCATCCTCACCGGGTGCTTTTTCGGGGTGCAAGCTGAATAAGGCTTCAGTAATCTCCTTATCATCTACCTCTGCTATCAGCTCCTGATTTTGCTGGTTAGTGATTGATTGTGGAATGTAATGTAGGATCTCCACATTGCCTGCTGGTCCCTCTGATGAGTATAATTTTTCATAGAATCTGCAGACACAATTTTGAATGTTGTGATGATCTTCAAAAAGATTACAATTCTCATCTAACAGTCTTGTAATGGCATTTAGTCGTCTTCTCTGGGCTGTGAGAGCATGAAAGAATTTTGAGTTTTTATCACCAGCTTTTAACCACAGTAATCTTGATTTTTGCTTCCAAATTGTTACTTACAAACTGCTAGTCAAATTTGATATTACAAGATAAAACCTATTATCCATTATCCGCCGTAGGCCAATATCCAAACAATGTCTATATATTTTCCAGTAATCTGATTCATAATCTTCTGTCAGATTTGAGTCCGCCATGGAGCAGCCGAGGGACAAGATATGGAACATCACGACACGAATACCTCACAGATAGGCGGGGAGAATATATCTTCACCATGTACGTGCACTTCCTTCCCATGCCTCTCAGCCTTCCTTGTTGCAAAATATAAAGCTGGTGAATGTGGATGTCATTATATCAATGACTGTAATTACTGCTTTCCTTCACAAGTCCAAAGGTTTATAATGGAAGCTTGCTATGACAGAATTTGAAAGAGAAAATACTCGAGTTAATGTGAGATATGTACACTTTTATCAGAATTTATCATCATCAACATACTCAGTATATTCCCAAACAGGTTGGGGTCTGGAGGGTCAGTTGTACGCAGACCTTACCCTTGTAAATTACAAGGAGGCTGTTTCCATAGCGACCCAAGGTGCGTTGCGTCGTTTGATATATTTTTTCTAGAAACTTCACTAATAGAAGAAGCACTAGAATTTAATTGAGCCATTTTGATCTAGTCCATTATTTGCACGATGCCAGAAGAATTGTCAACATTGACTCTTCCAGCTCCATTTGCAATGGACTCTTTTATCAGAATTTATCAAGAGGCAAATTTTTGTTTCTTTGCAATTTCTACTCTGAAACATATTGTCTATGCTTCATAACCAACTAGCACATGTAGCATCTCATGTTGCTATATTTCCCAATTGTCAATTTGGAAAGGCCCCCGCTATAAGCCTAATTGTCATACCATATAGAATTTCAGCATAACTGCCAGTTTTGCAAACTTATACACAATGTTACATTTTTCTTAATTAATCTTATCCAAACGATCCACAACGTTAACCAGGTACGATTTTGCAAAATCGACACAAGTTCATAAACCAGAAACCGACAGTCATCAAAGCAAGCATCATAGTCATGAAATAATGTCACAAGACAAAGCACATTAACTTTCTTTCCCTTTCTCTTTTGCTCCAAATTTTATTTTTTATTTTATTTTTATTTTTATTTTTATTTTATTTTATTTCTTTTTATTTTATTTTTTTTTATTTTTTATTTTTTATTTTTTTTTATTTTATTTTTTTTATTTTTTTTATTTATTTATTTTTTTATTATTATTATTATTATTATTATTATTATTATTTTTATTTATTTATTTATTTATTTTACTACTGTTTCTATTGAGTTTCATCTCTAGCCTACCCCAACTTGTTTGGGACTAAAAGGCTTTGTTGTTGTTGTTGTTGTTGTTGCCGCCTCGGGCGATCGATAACCAGGTCCCAATCTTTCGGTGTAATCTAAAATCAATGTATTGTTACCTTTTATTAGCTCCTTCACTGTGAATCCGAGGATAGAAGATTCTGGCTCGGCTATTTGAAGATCTGAAAAATGTACGATCTATTTAAGGTTCATCGGCCACCAATGAAATATCAAATTTACAAGAACACACAAATTAACAAAAAATAATGACAAAATAATTCAGAAAGAAAAGAGAGAGGAAGAAGTAGAACCAGAGGCCGATTGTTATCGGGCAGCAAAGTGCATGCTTTCAGCAAATCGAGTCGAAAATGACTAGGGAATGATAAAATTAGGTCTTATTTATAGTAAAATTCGTCGTCTTTGAATCTTTCAAGTAGCGGCAGCTGCATCTCAAATGAACAATTTAAAAATATATAAAATAAAAGATGTTTTTCAACTCTAAAATTATATAGCTTGATAAACAAAACAAATATTATACCTTGGATATATAGTTAACAGGACTAGATTTTGAAACAAGAAGATACAATGACATGTTTAGACCCAAAACTGATTATTCTTGCTGTATATAAAGCATTTTCTGACATTGTAAATTAAGAAACTAAAGGTGTCACACTTAACTGTAAAATCTTGCATTGCATCAACAAAACCTTAGGAGGCAATAAACTTTGAGAAAAAAACGAGGAACACCCGAATCAAGTTTGGTTAAATTATCAACCTGATAATTTAAATAGTTGAAAAACATTCCAACTTTCACTTCACATCCCAACATTCGTGAGTTTCCATCTCCTCCACCTGAAAATTGTGCAATGGAAAAGTGTTTTTGCACTGTAATATAAATAAACTCGAGCAGATTGAAGAATCGACTGTGCAAAGTCGACAGGAACTGGCAAACCAGGCATTTTTTAAAACTTTCCCCCCCACGTATTAACTTCCGATAAGACTGCACACATACGAACTTTCTTTTGATTTTATTCAAGTAAAATACAAGCCATACAACAGAGTATAATGACTAGTCTAGAACAGAAGGGCCAAAAGGAAAGGAAAAAAAAGAAAATTAAAAAAACCGGATACCTTATCCACCTTCAACCGGAAGAAGCATTAGTCTTACACTAGCAACATAACGCAATCTCCAAAGACACAATCATCACCTGAATACTTAAGAACTAACATTTTGTGTTGATCATCCATCAGATAGAACCAAGCTTAATCCACATGAACATGAGCTTGCATTCTACAAATTGTCGATAAAACTAATGGATTCCCTCGAACTACTGGATTTTTGATAATCCGCCATGCAAAATTTGTGAAGGATGCCGGTCATGGCGGCGCCATGGCAAAATTTTGGCGAACCGCCATCCGCCATTAATAACACTGCTATTTTCACACAATCATGACGACCTGGTTCAACTTATCCAAGATTTTCGCTATATTGAAAGCCGAAAAAATGAGACAGACAATGAAAAGCTCATATAATCATGAAATCACGGATCATCGGATAAAAACATATCATTTCCTTTTTATTTATTGTTGTGGATGATGATCATGTCAGATTCATTAAAACACACCAAAATATCAAACAACGTTGATATGTTGATTCACAGAGTTATCTTATTAGATCGATTCACTTACTCTTTAAAGTCTTAATTACTCATTTACCCTTTCAGCAAATCTGGAGATCAAGGATTTTTAATGGGCTATTTAAGGGCTGAAAACATACAATTTATTTATCTCGCCACAAAAGAAGAACTAAATTTTGACAGAACATATAACATACAACAATGACAAAATAATTATCAAATTTCAACAAAAGGATTAACCTAAATCTGGCAGGCACAGATCGGCAGCAGCAAAAGCTTTGGCGACAGACAGCAACAGCTAGGTCAAGATGTAATGGGGCTACTTATAGTACCATTTGTGACGTAGGTTAATAGCTTTATTGCCAATATTTTTCCAGGTCGCCACTATCAGGTTGTCCGATAGTAGCAATCTAGAAGGCTGTTAGTGATGGCACAATCGAACCATGTACTTGTAGATATTTACTTTGTATAAAAATAAAATGTACTTATAAAGTAAGACTGAACATAACACTTGGGAGTTTTTCAATCAATTTTTCTGCTACTTGCTAGTAAATGAGCGGCTACTAATTCAACAAGGGTGGGTACAAATGCCACTAAAACTTGAGCAACACTGAATATAACACTTGGGAGTTTATGAATCATCATCAAGTTACATACCCGATATTTTCATCGTGTCACAACCGCAAGAAACATAAGCAAGTCGAAATATTTATACAGAACTTGAGGAACATTAAGTTGTCGAAATCAGACATCAGTACTTACTACATAATAAGATCTCAAGCCAATCACTCAGCAATCCGGAAGGAAATCAAGCTGACATACATCGGATCCTCGCTCAAACAAGGAAATTCTCTTAAGCGCTTGGAATTTCGTTTTCAGATCAATACGTACATAAAATAGTTTCATCCTCTCCAATACTCGGGAATTCTTCAAAAGATATTTCACCATATCAAATTCGTGCTCTTCGGACTGCATCCCCGAAATTGTTATAGTTCTTAGGCGGGATAATAGACATTTAGGTACTTGTTCTGGCTCCGGACACAAATATCCCCTTTCATGATAATCCTGCTGACACTAAAAGGAGCATAACAAAATGAGTAAAACAAAAGAAGGAGCTATTGCTATAAGAAAAGCGAGAAACAGCTACAGACAAATTTAATTGCACCAACGATAAAAGCCACTTACAATAAGGACTTCAAGATTATCAGCAACTTCAAGGAACTTTACAAGCAAACTCCATTTGAAGTCCAATTGGAGTTCAAGTTTAATTAAATTATCAAACTTTACATCTGAAAAAGCAACTCCTCCATGAACAAACTGAAACAATTAACACCACATTACGCATATATATAACAAAGCCGAAAACTAACTGACAGGAGGCCTAAGAGATTGAAGAATAAAAACATACCTCCTCAAATTCCCAACCTGATATTGTTAGGCACTTTACATAGCACAGAGAATGAAGAAACTTCACCAACTTGGAATTGTAACTGTGTAAGTAGATATCCGCCTCGACTAAGGAGACCATGGTTTTAGGAACTATTATACACTCCAAGTCACAGCCATAAACTTGGAGATACCTAAGTGTCGGGGCATTGATTATCATCATCCTATATTTAAGGTCAGATGGACAACAAGTCAAATCGTCAAGATCGAGCTTTAGCGTCTTTATTGTGGGTGATGATATATTTATGCAGCCCACATAATCATTTTCTTCCACATATGTGAATCCCATATCCAACTCCTCAAGGGACGGACAGCCGGAAAGAAAGTGAGAGAGGGCTTCATCATTCTCGCACACAACATAAAAAACATGAAACTTCTTGAGGCTAGGCAAAGAGACATTGTCCACATGAAAGAATGACACTCTATTGATATCAAGCTTCAAGTCAACAATGGTTTTGCAGTTGAAGAGGTATTGAAGGGATGTATCCAAGTTACGTTCAAGATAAAGATTACGGATACCACGGTCGATGGCAGTTGTAATCAATGTCTCCAGTTGATACTCGTTGCATTGGATGCAATCGAGTTTTAATGTATTCATTCGATTTGCCTTGTGCCGCAATATAACCCTATGGATGATGTCTGAGGTTTTTGTTCGTTTCCTAAAATCGTCCCAGTTGAAGTCCAAACAGGGTACATGGGTCCATAGAAACCTCCATCTTTTTCCGAGAACGCTGGTCGCCACTGAGAGCTTTGTCCGGAGAAAAGAGAGAATGTGACATAGGACGACATCCGGCAAGTTGCTGAGCCTATCGATCGAGGCCATGTTTTGCTCTCCATCCAAAAGCTTTGGGCGCTTTCCACTTGGTTGTCTGGTTTCCTCCATGTATATTCTGACAAAAGGCACCTGATTCTTATAACTGAAAACAAAAAAGGCAGTGGCATATAGAGGGTACCAGGATTTAGACTAATTCTGATGATGAGACAAATATGAAATAAGGTTGAGAAATAAAGTTAACAGTAGAGCATTTATATAGCAACTAATGTAGCTAAGAAGTCAAAAAGGGCAAGGGAGAAACCTGAAACCTCAGGTCTAAGCACAGAGACTCTTGCAACTCCTATCGACACATGCTACCGACATTACAACACAAACAAAAACTAAGACAACACAACACAAACGCAAACTAAACAGGAACTACCGGACCCCGGGAATAAGACTCGATATTTGGAACCGAAATATGAGCAGACAATTAAGGGTAAGCCAAAACACATTTCTAAAAAATTGGTGTGGACAGTTCTGATCAAACATCACCATCTTCAAACTGAAAAACTTCATCTTCACAAAGCAATATTTCCCTCTGATGTGAAAAGAATAAATAAAAGAGTCCTACAACACTAAAAGAATTTAAAGAATAAGATGAACAAAGTAATCCATATGAACTGTGCCCTCCCTCTCATCCAAAGCTCAGACACCAATCCGGTAAGGAAGTTCCTAAGAACTCGACTACAAATACACTCAAATTTCATCATACACCTCCTAAAATAGCTAAAATTCAGCAATGTAAGAGAAACCCCTGTACCTTCCTTAAGCTTCCAACCTAGTTTACATGAACCATTCTTTATTTTATTAAAAGTATGTAGTAATTACCTTTAAAATCTGTTAGTGGAGTTGGAGGCGAGGCGAGGCGAGGTGAGGCGTGGAGACGGTGTCGTGAAGGCAGTGTCGGAGGCGACTCACCGTCTCAGGCCAGGCGCGGAGATGTCCCAGGCGAGGAGGAGGTTTTGAGATGGAGAAATGAAACCAATATTTTTAACAAGGAAATAAATACCTCCGTAAAGTTGCCGATATTTGAGAAATAATTTTTTCTTGGCATAAATTCCGCCGCTAAATTCATGTGCAATTTAGCCGCTAAATTCCGCTATAGCTATAGTGCCATAAATGTTTTAAACCGCTATTTAAAACTTTGATTTTTAGTATTAAAATATTAAAAAAATTGAATTGTTATATAACAATAACACATATAAAAATATATAAATATAAGACGAAGAGGGTTTAGCGGAGTGTGTAACCCAGATCTCGAGTTGGAGTCATTGGAGGAGAATTGGGAAATCAGTAATAATCCTCTTTTCTGTGTGAGTGTGTAAAAAAAATATATATATATATATATATATATATATATAATGCTATATTATTTTAAAAAAAACACTACATAAAGTATTATATAACACGTTTACAAATATCTAAAATGTTCTATTGTTTTGAAAAAAAAAAATGTGAGAAATCACCTAAAATGTTTTGCAATATTCATGAAAAATATGTCTCGAAACACCTAAATTAAATTAAATTGTTCTATGATAACATACTAAAATATTTTATATACATCGTGTAATACAACTCATTAAATTAGATGTTATAAGTGGGCCGGAGCGAGGTAGAATTTGTTACCCAAACCTGAAGGGTAAGAAGACTTAGTCAACTCGACTCACTTCTTCGCCGGTGCAGGTTCAATTGGTCCAGACTGAGACTATATCAGGATGGTTTAATTGTGATTTATTTTTATCACTTATTTTTTAGTTTTGTTACTCAGTTTAATTTTTATTTATTTATGTATGATTTGATTTTTAATGTTCTATTTTAAAAATAAAAAATAAAAATCTATAGTAAACATGTAAAATGACTTTTTTTTTTTTTATGACCGTTTACATTTGCAATGAATTTTTTTTAGTTTCAATTGTTTAGATTGAGCTTGTTTATTTAGTGTATATAATTGTTTGGTTTGAACTCGTTGAGCCTACCTGTATATGCACTCGATGTTATTAGTAAAAACAAGATTTGAAGATTTATTTTGATTTCTTATGTAAAAGAAATAGTTATATTTATTTTCGTTCAATATGAAATATACAATTACTTTGCTATTATTTTTTTTACTTTTTATTTTTGCCATGTCAAATTTTGTTATTTTGCTATTATTTTTAAGAAAACATATAATAAAATTACTCATTATTTAAAAATAAAGAAGAGTAATTCTACATTGCCAACCTAGTGTACAACTAGGTTGACAACACAAGTAAAAAACATACATAAAAATAAAAATAAAAACTAACAAAGTGGATGTTTCCACTTGTGTTGTCAAACTAGTTGTAAGACTTTTGACTCTATTTCTTGGGCTTTTGACCTCCGCAAGGCTTTTGACTCTATTTCTTGGGCTTTCTTAAAGCAAGTCCTCCATGGACTTCAATTCCCGGAGAAATTCATTAATTGGATCATGGAGTGTGTCACCACTACCTCATACTCAATCTCGATAAACGGATCGTTATGTGGCCACTTCAAGGGAGCTAAGGGATTGAGACAAGGTGACCCGCTCTCGCCTTATCTCTTTGTCATTTGTTTGGAGTACCTCTCGAGGCTCATGAATAGGAGCACGGCAAGTGGAACGGGCTTCAACTATCACCCGAAATGTGAGTTTCTTAAAATCACCCACCTAGCCTTCGCGGATGACTTGATGCTTCTCTCGCGGGGCGACCCCCGGTCTATACAAATACTAATGGATTGCTTAAGGGATTTTGGAGCAAAATCGGGTTTGGAAATGAATGTCCAAAAATCCAACATCTATATGGCGGGAGTAGGCCAATTGGAGCATTCGGAGATTCTTCGTGACACCAACCTCCGACCGGGTTCTATGCCTTTCCGATACCTTGGCATCCCCCTCACGGCGGAACGAGTCACGGTTGGGCAATTTGAACCACTCATAAATCAAATTTCGGAACATATCAATGCTTGGAATGCCTCGTCCCTATCATATGCGGGGAGAGTCGAGCTCATAAGATCAATCCTTCAAGGAGTCGAATGCTTTTGGATGTCCATCTTCCCCCTTCCGTCGACCGTTCGCACTTTTATCACACAACGTTGCCGACGCTTCCTTTGGGGATCAAAGATGGCACCCGTAGCTTGGCATACCGTCACCCTTCCACGTTCGGAGGGAGGCTTAGGCCTCCGAGAGCATGGAACCAAGCCTTATTGGCCCGAGTGCTTTGGAATATTCATGCGAAAAATGACACATTATGGTACCGATGGATACACCATGTTTACTTAAGGCAAAAGAATATTTGGGAATGGAACATCCACAAAGAGGACTCGCCCCTCTTCAAAAACCTCTACGATATCCGAAACTTAATGGTGGAGAAGCTTGGAAGCACACAAGCCGCGGGGGATACCCTCGCCCTTTGGGACTCTAATAGCCACTCAAAAGGACCCTCACCCGTGTACGAGTTCTTTCGGACACAAGGAACACCCGTCCCTTGGAAAGGAGTGGTTTGGGGACCCGCCAATACCCCCAAGCATGCCTTAATTCTATGGCTAGCAACGCTTGGGAGGCTCCGAACCAATGATAGACTTGGATTCTTAGACATTGACCATACTTGTGTTTTATGTGGGGATCATAGACCATCTCTTTTTCACTTGCCCACTATCGGCCCAAGTTTGGCTTGCTATCCGGCGTTGGCTCGGATTGAGAAGGCAACTCTCCACATTAAAGAGTGCTTTGAAGTGGATCAAGAAGGAATCCCAAGGCTCCGGTTGGAGAACAAAAGCAACCAAGGTCGGGTTAGCATCTATGACATGCGTCATATTTACGTGCATTCTATAGTGATTTTCGTGTTCGTTTTGTCATAGTTTGATACATAATTGGTTAATTATTTAATTAATTATTTTATAATTAATTATTTGTTTAATTAATTTTATTAAGCTATGATGAGGTGTTCTATTTTAGTTTTGGCAGGAAATGGGGTCGAATTATTTTTGGAGTCGAAAACGGAATGAAACAGACATAAAAAGAGTGCGAGCCATGCATTTGGACAAGCCCAACTACACATCCACAAGAATGATATGAAAGACCACTTTATTACTCTGCTGGGCCGAAAAGAAAAGAGCCTAACAAAGCCCATATGAATTTCTTGTAGTCCATTAAAATCTAGCCCAAAATCCATTTAAATGAGAGGCATTATGGTCATTTGAGGAAAAAAGAAAAGTTGTTTTCTTCCTCACGAAGAGAAGAAGTACGCTGCTGCCATTTTTTAGTTTGAAGGACCTCTCGCCATGGTTTGTTGTTCGTCCGCCAAGACGCCGACCGGAGCTCTGAAGGACCAGAAGGATAGAAGCCGACATACCGCAGTCTTTGTCACCGAAGAATCCGCCTGGAAACTCACGTGTCTGTGCCGGGGAAAATGCAGGCCGCGGAAGTTGGCCGGAGCTCGCCGGCGCACCACCTGGACGCCATGTACGACCACCAGGAGTCGAATAAGACGCCGGAAACTCGACCAGGAGCATATTTACGAGCTAAAAGTGAAGATTTGGAGGAGTTTCAGCTCCCAGACTCACACGGGTCGTGTGAGCTTGAGACACGACTCGTGTCGCTCGAAACGGCTCCGAAACCTGCTCTCGACTTTTTCACACGACTCGTGTGGTTAGTGACACGAGTCGTGTGACCCTGGGCGCGACCAATACGCGTTTTGCGCGTTTTTCCTATTTTTTCGGTATTTTCGACCTATTTCGACTAGGACTCGACCTCAACTATTTAAGGAACACTTGGACACGTTTTTGAGGAGTCGAGGACCTAATTTTCAGATCTTTGGAGACTTTTGGAGGCGAGAAACACGAGCAAGACGAGGGAGAAAGCCCGGAAAGAAAGGATCGACGGAGCCGAATAAGCTTTTTCTTTCTTTTTCTTTTCTTCTTTCGAACTCAATGTTTTATATTTATTTTGAAAGCATGTTTCTAGGCTAATTTATTTTGCATTCTAGGATTTGTTAGTACTCGGATTGATTTATGATTTAGTTTTTATTTATTTCATTCCGGTTTATCTTTCGTTTATAAATTTCTTGTGCTTATTATTATTGTGTGAGTAGACGGCCGCTATGAATGCATATTTGTAATTGATTTGAGACCGAGAGGAGATAATTAATTGCTAGAATTGAGAAATTTATAACGTATGAGACTAAACAGACCGAGAGGTTGATAGAATCTTACGAGAGAACGAAAATCCTAGGAACTTATGGGAGTTAGTTGTTCATCTTGAGACCGAGAGGAGGGAAAAAAAAGTTTTTTCGTCCTTTATCTGCAGGCCATTTTCATTTTGGTCCCGCT
>CACSLK010003174.1:1709649-1719800 GCA_902706635.1 Striga hermonthica
TTTACATCGTGTGTCACAAGTCCATCGAGCGCATTTGAAGCACCCACCTAATCGTTTTGCTCTTCGTTTCTTTGCAAAAGTACTCTTACCCATACCTGGCATATATTTGTTTGAATTTGGAAACTCTCCCGACAATCGAACTTTTGCTTCAATCAACCATCGAATATCGCCTGGAATATCATTGATCATTAACACCCTCAATCTTTCTATTCGAGACCGATAAATTCTTTTTATGATATTTACTGGAACAAAAGAATAATATTTACGGATATTTGAGAGTGTCAAATCCATATGTAAATTCGGACCTTTGTTCGTAAAAAATAAATAGAATGCATGATAATTTATAGAAATGATGCGTATGCTATACGACTCTAAAAACAAAGAGTTTGTCTGACAGAAAGATTGATACGCATGTGATACAGTTCTGAATTTAAATATTGTGGGTCAGAATCTACACTTGAAGTGCATTTATTGCCGCCGAATGGTGATGTGATATATTTGTGATAAATGGGTCGCAATGATTTATTGTAATACTTACTGATATAAATGATGATGGTTTGAATGATTAACTGATTCTTTGTGATATGAGATACTTTGTTCTCGATTGGTGAAATTATTACTGGCTAAATATTTGTGAATTGATTTTTGATCAAATTGAGTATGAAAGGGGTACGATATATATGGGCCCACTACCCCTCCATGTGTGCTACTAGATATTATGGATCCATTAGATAGCCACATGTGTGTGATCAGTAACCTGAAGTTACAAGATGATTTGATTATGTATGTGACACGTAACCTGAAGTTACGAGATGGTTTGATCAAAGAATGACACAAGATGGCTGTGAAAGAATGAAAATAAGTGTCATATGAAAGTGATGAAGCTAGTAATATAATCAGCTCATATGATGAACTCATGTGCACATTACAAGTGATATGAGTTCAAAGTCCTATTATATGTTGAAATCGAGAACGAAATGGAGATTATATGAACTCCCCTCAAGAAACTCAAAACTGAAAATACAAATCAGATCTGTTAAGATGAGGGGGAGAATCAATTATTGAAATTTTAAAAATGATATATGCATCACACTGAAAGTGTGCAAATCATAAACTAAATGATACTGATGGTGGTTAAATATATGAAATGATATGATGGTGGAAAGATACGCTGGAAGCGTTGGTATTGTGCAAATTGAAATTCCCCAAATAAGTGATGAAAGGAGGCATATATATACTATCGATGAAATTAATTGATAATGAGATATCTCAATATATTACGGGGAATAATGGAAATGAATATGTGTCGACACAAACAAATGAATAGCGCTATATAAATGATATTGATGAGAATGAAATCAACTGAAATGTGAATATTGGGAACTATTGGCAGTAAGACCATTGAAATCGATTGATGATAAGAATGAGTTTAAGAATGAAAGTTGCACAAAAGCATGATATGGCATATTATCATAAATACCACCAGTATCTGAAAATCTTAATTAACCTATATGATATTCATGAAAATTATGGCAAAGTTATTATGGTGAATATATGGAATACACGTTGTACTCTTTTTCCCTTGGCTAAGGTTTTGTCCCATTGGGTTTTCCGAGCAAGGTTTTTAATGAGGCAACATGGATGGCGTATTTACATGAATAGTGTACTCTTTTTCCTTCAATAGAATTTTGTCCCACTGGGTTTTTCCTAATAAGGTTTTAACGAGGCATATTCATGGTATAATGAGGACTACTGGATTATTGATATGATTCCTCATGATGATACTAGAGTAGTTGTACTCTTTTTCCTTCGATCAAGTTTTTTCCCACTGGGTTTTCTTGACAAGGTTTTAACGAGGCAGCACATGGATACTCCACTAATGATGATCAATTTGAGGGGGAGCAATGTTGTGCTACCACAATGCTCATGTTTTGTCCCACCGGGTTTTCCTGAGGAAGCAATGTTATGATTTCAAGATGATCAGGTTTTGTCTCACCAGGTTTTCCTGACATGCTGAAGCAACGGTACATGATGGCCACAAGATACACATGAAGATATGCAAATTGGACTTTATTCTAATCAGTTAAAATATGTTTAGAAATAGTTATTCAAGGGGGAGTGTTGTGAAATATTTATAAAATAATGTATGTGAATGACTATTTTGTCCCTGATGTAATTATATTATTACGGTTGTGCCATCAGAAGTTTCCTATAAATAGGAGTTTCAGTTATAATGAAATTCATACCTAAGAGAAACATTTTCTCCATTCTCTCTCTTTCTCTCTAGTTTTATAACAATTCGATTTTGATAAATGACGTTTTTTGTTATTTCGATTTTAGAAGATGGATACCTAACTTAGCCCTGCTTAACATACTCATTTCAAATAATTTTCAACCATCTCAAATGTGTAAACTAGTTGAGTTGAACTCGAGTTTTTAGTAAATAAGCTCCAGCTCGAAGTTTTTTCTAGCTAAGTCAAACCTGATTCATTAACAAAACAAGTTAATAAATGAGTTTGAGTTTGACTTGTTAATATTAACGAGCTGAGTTATTAAAAAATCACATTAAAAATTCTATTTTCGAACATTTAAAGCGGAATTGAACTCGGGTATTAACGAGATGAGCCGAGCCTAGCTCACGAGTTGATTCTTTCATTATTTTATTACATAAACATCCCAGTGTGGGATGGGGGGTTGAGGCTATACACTCAACCTGTGAATATAAAAGTCCATAGAGGGCTACAAAGTCAATGGTTTACATCAATGTCGAAGATACAATGAACTACATCAAAGCAGAAAAATAAAAGGTACAAGGATAAAAAAAAAAAAACCCGATGTAGATCTAAGGTCAAGTCCACATAAAAATTCGTCCTGGTCAGAGTGACCTGGCATGAGGTCCAAAACGACAAGACTAGTCAGGGTCAGGTGGTGGCGGTCGTCCGAATAAGAAGGATGAGTACTCTAGTTGGTCCATCCGAATGAGTGTCCGAAGCCGGAGGGGATGTCCTCAGGATGAAGGGTGCGTCTTTGGGGTATAGATGACCCAGTGCTAACAAGGAAATCAACGGGTCAATTCTCCTCTCGAAATATGTGTGAGACCTGGTAATGGATCGAGCGGAGGGTGTCTCTGATGCGCATAAGAGGATGTTGTATCTGCTAGAGCCCTGGTGGCCAGATGTCAAAAGTGTGATGACAGCTGCAACATCCATCTCTATCAAGATATGAGAGGAGATCGAGGCAGCAATCTTAAGACCAATCTGTAGCGCCTAAATCTCTGCATCATAACTCGAGGAGGCTCGGAGTGGTCCGGGAAGGCAGAGATGAGTGCCCCACCATGATCCCTAATCAGGCCCCCTCCTCCAGCAGCTCCAATATGTCTGTCGAATGCGTCAGTGTTTAGCTTAACCCAAGGGGCCTCGGGTTTCAGCCAAACAACGATCTTGAGTCGTGGATGCTGGACATGTAAAGGAGGTGGTGGCCTCAAACGATGGAGCGGTGTACAACCTGTCCAGTCTTTCATTTAGCATCTCTTAACTATCTTAAATCTTCATTAATTAATTATATATTAGAGATTCAATGTTATGTTGAACATCTAATCTACTTAGTAGAAAGTGATGGGTTCTTTGAAGAAAAATGAATGATACCAAAATTTAGAACAACGAGAGAATTGTTTCTTAACCAAACAGACCCTAACAAAGACTTCCTTTTTCCCTCTCATAAAGCCTCGGCAAAATCTCACATCTGCGTATCAACGAAGCAAATCGTCAATGGCGGAATCCAAGACCAAATACGATCGTCAGCTCAGGTAAGAACAGCTTTACCTGGCTTCTCACTCTTCTCAACCTTTACCTTTTTGCACTGTATCGCTCGCAATCTCACCTGTAAATTTCAAAATTTATGCAGAATTTGGGGCGAGCAAGGGCAAGCAGCCCTCGAGAAATCAAGCATATGCTTGTTGAACTGTGGGCCCACCGGCTCGGAAACTCTGAAAAATTTGGTGCTTGGCGGTGTTGGGAGTATCACGGTTGTTGATGGCTCTAAAGTTGAGCTTGGAGACCTGGGGAATAATTTCATGGGTGCGGTTCCCTTTTCTTCTCCGTGCTCATCCTGCTCAATGAATGTCAATTTATATATTTTTTTTTTTAACTTGTATTCTGGCTGATGCCTGTATAGTGGATGAATCGAGTGTCGGCCAATCTAAGGCGAAGACTGTGTGTGCTTTTCTAGAGGAGTTAAATGATGCAGTGAAGGCAAAATTTATTGAGGAATATCCAGAAAAGTTAATCGAATCCAACCCCTCATTCTTTTCGCAATTTACGTTGGTAGTTGCCACACAGGTCAGGACGAATGCACTTTCTGTATACTGTTCTATCTTTTTTGTTTTGCTGCATCATAATGGTGAACAATCATCCTAAGTGTATACATTCAGATGTGGTTTGCATTATGTCTGTTTGTGAATTTGTCTTGTAAGTTTATATAGCCTTAAGCGAATTAGCTCGCATTTTGATTCCTTGATGCTCATTTACAGTGTTCATTAGCTGTAGACCGAGTTATTAACTTATTAATGGCTTCTTCTTCAGCTCGTTGAACATTCCATGGTGAAGTTGGATAAAATATGCCGTGATTCAAACGTCATGCTTATATATGCGCGCTCTTATGGGCTCACTGGTTTGGTTCGGATCAGTGTGAAGGTAATTTTGGATGCTTTATTCTTACTTTATTTCGAAGATAATCTCTCTCTCTCTCTCTCTCTCTCTCTCTCTGATTGTCCTGATCATTTGGAGAAAGTACTATGGAATGAAAGAAGCTCCTGCAGGAGCAAACTTTTGTTAGTGTGTTAGATATATTTTGGTGCCCTAGACATGGATGAGCTACTTATTCAAATTTAGATGTAGTTTCCT
This sequence comes from Striga hermonthica, assembly GCA_902706635.1. Taxonomy (NCBI): domain Eukaryota; kingdom Viridiplantae; phylum Streptophyta; class Magnoliopsida; order Lamiales; family Orobanchaceae; genus Striga; species Striga hermonthica. The sequence goes on from CACSLK010003174.1 coordinate 1,714,551, forward strand.
TGAAAAGAATTAGTTTTAACTTTTAAGTAGGTTTAAAATTGACTTATTGAGGTATGGATCTTAATCCCCATTATACTGCAGGAACATGCGGTGATTGAATCAAAGCCTGATCATTTTCTGGATGATCTGCGGCTTAATAACCCGTGGCCAGAACTCAGGAGGTTTGATATTGTCTTCCGCGTTTTAGTTTGTGTATGTTTCTGTTTCACCTATAACTATATTTTGTTTAGAATATGACAATTAGTATCTTATGGTCAGATTTGCAGAAACAATAGATATGGATACATCTGATCCTGTCGTTCATAAACACACTCCATATGTTATCATTCTCATTAAGATGGCAGATGAGTGGGCTAAAACACATAAAGGCAACCTTCCTTCAACGAGGGAAGAGAAAAAAGTGTTTAAGGTGCCTAGCAAGTTATCTGGCTCGGAAATTTATTTAATTATCCATATTCTTTGTTTCCTCTACTCAAATTATGTGATTGGTTTTTGGATGTGTGGCTTAGGATTTAATTAAGGCCAAGATGATTGCATCTGATGAAGACAACTACAAAGAAGCCATTGAAGCTTCCTTCAAAGTTTTTTCTCCTCGAGGAATTAGTAAGTTCATTACACATTATTACTTGATTGATAGAATTTTTGGGACTGTTTATCCCGAATTGCACATTTGAGTTAGATTGTTAGCCTATAAGTTGGCTGCTATCATACATAGTTTTAACCCTTGACTCATATGCTGGGGTTCGATTTTCGCTACTTTGAGTAACCAATGGCATCACCTGAAACTTTAATTGGTCTGGTGATGGATATGCTGAAGTTAATCCTAAATTTGTCATCTCAGGTCCAGAGCTACTTCAGATTATTAGTGACAGCTGCGCTGAAGTTAATTCTAATTCATCCGATTTTTGGGTGTTGGTGGCAGCCCTAAAGGTGCTATTATTTAGTTGTTTGGTTTTATTTGTAAACTCGTTTTAAGCATTTCCAACTTTTTAACCCTAAGTTTTAGTGTTAATATGAAGTGTTCGAATAACCCTGGCATTGTTGCTTTTAAGAAGGTCTATATTCTGTACAATGGCATTGTTTGCCATATCAGTTACTTTTGAGGTCTATATTCTGTATAAAGTGAATACAGCAAAAGAAATAAAAGTAGTTGTTTTATAGCAAGAAGTGAAATGTGGAAAAAAACCCAAAGATAAATGTTCAGTAAGAATTTGGTACAAATATGTTGATTAACTTTTAGTTAGTAATTTAAATACCTAGCTGGAGATAGCTCTTGCATGATTCTAGAGTAGCAACAATAGAATCTTAGTTGATAGAGTGACTAATCCAAATAAATGTGGCATTGAACAATACAAACGGAAAGAAAACATATGTAAATGAAACTGGCGGGCCCTAAACATAATATTCACAGAACTCTTCCAATTATATATCAATATTCAATACTCATCCAGAATGAGATCCTAAAATTTAGATGATGGTTTTATTCAAAATCTAGTCTCTCGGTGGCGGCAATTAATATCTTCCAGTCAGTGCTACCACCATGTGAGCGTGATTTTAACCTTTTCCTTTAAGTTAACTTGGAAAGAATTGGAAGTAAGTTTTCTTCTGCATATGTCTAATGGATGTCCTAGGTACCATCATACTTTGTTTTGTGTTTTCTGATTTTTTTTTTTCACATGTCTCACTTGCGCTTTAGGAATTTATATCTAATGAAGGTGGTGGAGAGGCTCCTCTGGAGGGAGCGATGCCTGATATGACATCTTCTACTGAGTTAGTGGCGTGTGCTTTGAGTCATACTTATTAGCTTGTCGTGTTCTAGTGGGTTTTACGTTGTTACTCACCAATTCCTTTGTAGGTTATATGTCAACCTGCAAAAGATATACCAGGCGAAGGCCGAAGCTGATTTTCTTGTCATGGAGACATACACGAGGAAAATATTAAAGAAGATAGGTAGAGATCCCGATAGCATCCCAAAGACAACCATAAAAAGTTTCTGCAAAAATGCTCGGAAACTTAAGGTTTGTGCAAAAAACCTTTACCCTGCATTGTTTTTTTCCTCCTCCCGGCTTTTTCCATGGAATAAGAAGACAGGTCTTTAATCAGCCAATACTGAATTTTCAGTCACTGTTATTTTTCTCATGCTTCAATCGTCTAGAACCATACATGATACATGTGTTAGTTTTTGCTTTGACCATAAACTAATTTCACAAAGTACCTTGTATTGTTTTCAGTTCATTGCTATAACTGATATAAGTAATATTCCAAGAGAATTGTGAGTTTGAATTTAACTGAATATTTGAAAGTGAGGGATTACATTGCTTTCTAGGCCCCGTATAGGGTTCCCTGTGTTCCCCATGATGGCACATTTTTATTTGTGGTGTCCCTCCATTTTTTCAAATGTACTCTTTGGTATCTTCATTGAGTTACAGAAACTAAATTAAAATAATTTTCTATTTTTATCCATTATTAGGTACGCAGATACCGTTCTATTGAGGATGAGTACAGTTCTCCGGTTCAACAGGAGTTGCAAAAGTATCTAACAGATGAAGATTACAGGTATTTTTCCCCCTTATACCTGAATGTAACTTCTCAACAGTGTTATATGTATTTTGTAGTATTTCTTGGATACATTATGCGAAGTCTTAAAACCTTATGCTTTAATATATGAAATGGCGGTACATACTGCTTTTATACATATTGCTTTGCTTGGTAATACCATTGCCCTTTTTTTGTGGTAGTATGGCTGTTGGATTTTATATCCTTCTACGAGCGGTAGACCGTTTTGCTGCAAACTACAACAATTTCCCTGGGCAATTTGACGGGTAAAAAATTTAACCTCTGATTGGCCATATAAGTACTCTATTAAAAGTTAATACCTGATGCATACATAATTATGATTGACATTATGCAGTGAGACAGATGAGGATATTTCTAGATTGAAAACGACAGCTGTTGCCTTACTTAATGATTTGGGTTGCAATGGATCGACCTTGACCGAGGACCTTATTAACGAGATGTGCCGTTATGGTGCCTCAGAGCTTCATGCTGTGGCTGCCTTTATTGGAGGAATAGCATCACAGGAGGCGATTAAGGTTGGTTAAGTTCATTTTAATTTTTCTCAATCTTGTCAAATGCAGTCTCGGTGCAAACATTGTACCGTCTTCGAATGTGAACCATTATTCCTCAGCTAGACATTATAATGTGAACATAAAATCTTAAAAAATGTAGTGCTTTCCGGAAACATTTGACACAAGAAATCCATGTTTGTCTACCATTAAATCGCTAAGGGGCGATTGGATGTAAATCAAAACCAATTTTGATTGAATTTTGAGTTAAATTGGGCTAATTTTAAATAAAGTTGATTGCATGGAGGATTGAGTGGCATTTTTATTTTGTATTTAAAATGTAATGATAAAAGTTGATGTGATGAAAAAGTATGGTTGAGGTTATTGGAAATGTTAGGCAGTTAAAAATATGTAAAATATGTGAGTGGATGAATAGTGAATTAAAGTTGTTGTGATGTGTGAGGAGGATTGATTGATATTGTTTAATTATATTGATAATATTGAGGAGAGTTGTGTTGGACTAAATTTGAGTTGGATTTTGAGTTGAAGAGTAAAAACAATTATCGGATCTGTCCAATCGCCCCCTAAATTATTCAGGAAGGTTCCATATAAACACCACATGTGTCTCGCATTCATTCTAATTTGAGGCGTTTATTATTTATTTTTTTTTCTCTGCAGCTCATCACGCGACAGTTTGTTCCGCTGAGCGGTACTTTTATCTTCAATGGTGTTGATCACAAGTCGCAGTTGTTATTACTTTAGGCTTAGCTAGCAGTGGGTACATGCTTTATCTAATGTGAGTAATTTATGCCCTTGTTTTGATCCTTTAGCACTCATCAATTGTTTTCATGTTGTAGGAAGATCGAGCTTTTTTCTGTAAAGGGCACTTCAATAGTCGCTCTTGTCGAAGCTTTTTCATGTCCAACCGCTAAAATTGCATGCGGCATTGTCAAACAAGGTATCCTACACCTCTCAAGTGGTTTTTAGAACGCATAATGTTTAGGGGGAATTTTGTGCATTGAGAGTTTGGATATATACCGAACGAGCATTGATGATATTCTATTGCGCGAGTTCTTTGTTATCTTGAAATTTTTAGCGACTTGCCATTATAAGCGTCTTGTGTAGAATTAGCAATTGTCAGTGTAAACAGTGGATCCTTGAAATGTTGTATCAAATCAATTCCCCTGATTTTGTTATTTGGACCAAGCTTTTGATCAAATCAACTGTAAGTTTGTAACACATTGAATTCCTACAGATGACTTTTGCAGGTTCATAAAGTATTTGGTAAGCATACTTATGGCTTATTTGATTAGCTTATAAACTTGCAGTATTCAAATAACCTTGGTTTGGTGGGACGTGTTTGTTTAAGAAGCTCGAGCCTAATCTCATAACCTTCCTTGAGTAGGTTCTCAAATAAGCCCATTGAATTTTTTATTTCAGCTAGTTTATTAGCTATTTACCAAACACTCTTTTTAGCCATAAGCTATAAGCTATCAACTATAAGCTCGAAATTCACTTAATAACTATAAGTTAGCTTATCAGTCATAAGCTAACCAAACTTATTGCATCATGCTTACAGGACCAAAGTACAATTATGCCTAGTGATTATAATAAAAGATAGATTTTGTTTTTGTTGTAAATTGGAACTCTTCTGTATTCACCAAGCATCCACCAATCAACCAAACATAAAGATGTGCAGTAAAGAGAATAAGAAAAAGGAGCAGAAAAGTATGTCATCTTATTCATCAGTATAATCACCCTTTTATAGGGTTTACAAGAGGGAAGCCCTATAACCTAATCCTACTCACTAATGGACTTCAGGCCCAATTATTTATTAGTAATGTCCATATTAATATATTTATAACACTCCCCCTTGGACATTACTACATGCCTCATTAAAAACCTTGCTAATAAAAACCCGACAGGGAAAAAAAAAATTAGCCAAGGGAAAAAGAGTACATGATTTATATAAATTCATGTGTTTTACTAGCTGCCTCGTTAAAAACCTTTAACTAATAAACTCATTGGGAAAAACTTAGTTAAATAAAAAAAAGAGTACAGCATTTGGTCTTCAAGACCTAATCTTGGTGATTATATTGAGTTTTTCCCTCCCCCTGAAGACAACAGTCTTCCCAGTTTAGTCGAGGAAAAGAGTACATGACACATGCAAATTTATGTGTTACAC
>CACSLK010003174.1:1732034-1753837 GCA_902706635.1 Striga hermonthica
TTTTTTTTTTTTTTTTTTCATCTCCATTTGTTTTTTCTTAATCTTAAAAATACGAGACAATTGAAGAAAAGTATAAAGTAAACATAAATTATACAAGGTAACACTTCGTACTATTATTCGGGATGATTTTTTCGAAGATTGTTTGATGCTCTTCATCGAAGAGGAGTTTACTAAATAGTATAAGTATAAATTCTATTATTGATGAATTTGATCCTCTAAAAAGCTCGTCGAGCACAATATAAGTGAACATTTAAAGAAAAATATTATGTGGTTTTTATAAAAGTGAGTTTTAAATGTTAGCCCAGTCTACTCTTAATTTCTAGATCCGTCCCTGACAATAAGTAAACTTACCATATTCTATGAATATTTAAATAACATTAATATAATTTTATTAATATGGTATGTCTACTTGTTATATATAGAAGGTTGGCTTCACTGTAGAGCTAATTGTTGGCTTTATAATAAAACCGTTTAAGTCGCTCATACTCTTTGATATTGGCAGTCAAGTATGGAGTCAACCAAATCACTTAAACCCTACAAAAGTTGGTCTACAAAATTTGAAGGATTTTATATCATTTTACGCGGTTATTGTGACTTCATTTTTATGTCATTATTCATACTGAATTATAATTACTGGTTTAATTATAGTCAAAAGTTCCAATATATACTTAGTTTTAGGGAGAAAAAAAAAAAAAGGTTCTTTATTGGATAATGCCAATAACTATTAATAGATTAGATTATTTTACTATGTTTTTCCTTATTTCTCCTTAAGGTGTAATGTTAGAGTTAAAAGTGTGTTTTACACTTCAGCAACTTTAGCTTTATTCCTTTTGTATAAATAGTTGTATTTAGGGTTTGTTGAAACACTTTTTCACTATTGAGTAATACAATTTTCAGATCTCGTTTTTCTTCTTCCACATTCTCTATAATGGCTGCTATCCAATCTCTCTGAATATTCATGAATTTTTACATTAATTCTTCCAATATGGTATCAGTCGCTTCGTTTTGATCCTGTTCTCTACATTTCCGCTGCTCGATTCATTTTTTTTTCGTACGATTTGGTTTTGAAACCCTAGATCTGGTCGCTGTGACTTTTGATCTTCGTCTTCAAACCCTAGATCGCGACTTATTGATCTATTCTCGATGGCAAATCGCACGAGTGTTTCGATTCCAACCGATGATCCCTCATCTCCATACTACCTACATCCAAGCGATAATCCTGGCGCCTTGATCGTTGCTGAAGCTTTCACCGGCGACAACTATGTCTCCTGGTCAAGGTCTGTTGCCATGGCGCTTAGTGTTAAGAATAAGGTTGGATTCGTCGATGGTACAATCTCTGTCCCTTCCTCTCTTGACACCTCTGTTGAATCTATTGCATGGATAAGGGCTAATAATCTCGTGTTGTCCTGGATTTTAAACTCCATTTCAAAAGACATCCGTTAATCCTTGTTGTTCTTTACTAATGCCAGAGATGTTTGGGAAGAAATTAAATCTAGATATGCTTTGAGTAGTGGTCCACGCGTTTTCCAGCTTGAAAAATCACTTAGTACTATGGACCAAGGCTCTCTCTCTATTACTAAATATTATAATTCCTTCAAAACCCTATGGGATGAGTACAATGCTTATAGACCTGTAATTCGTTGTTCTTGTGGTGCCTGTAACTCCTGTACATGCAACATCTTTGATGCTATGTCTACTGCACAACAGAATGATTCTGTCATGAAATTTCTCATAGGCCTGAATGAATCATACTCATCATTGAGAAGTCATTTCTTACTTACTTCACCCTTACCTTCCCTATCCAAAGTATACTCTCTGTTGCTACAAGAAGAAAGCCAAAGAAATTTGCACACCTCTCATAAACCACCTGATTCCTTGGCTATGTTTTCTAAAGCTCCTCAGACATTCTCTAAACCACCTCAGAATCCCAGATTTCAGTTTACCAACAAGTCCCAATCCTTTTCTAATCCCAAAGACAAAAAAAAAGTTCAAATGTGACCATTGTGGATATAACAACCACCCTACTGAAAGATGTTACCAACTGGTTGGCTATCCTTCTAACTGGGTTGGTCCCAGAGGCCCAAAAATTCACCCTTCCCATACTTCTGCAAATTCAGTCACTACAGCCAATACACAAACTGAGCCAACTGTTTCAAATGACATGATTACTTCTGATTCCATGACTAATGCTCTTTTTCATGAGTTTCTAGAGTACAAGAAGTCTTGTACATCTACTCAGGGCACAGGAACATCATCTTCCTCCCCTGTTGTTGCTACTGCATTTCATGCTTCAGGTAATCATCATTTTTCATGTACTACTCAATCCATTCATTCAAAGCATACATGGATTCTTGACACTGGAGCAACTGATCATATGATATGTGACATGTCTCTTTATTCATCCCCACCATCCCCTATTTCTTTGAAAATTAATTTGCCTAATGGACAAAGTACATATGCATGCCATGTGGGACAGATTAATCTGGGACCTAATCTTGTGCTGCATAGTTGACATGCGTCATATTTACGTGCATTTTATAGTGATTTTCGTGTCTATTTCGTTGTAGTTTAATATTTAATTAATTAATTATTTAATTATTTAATTATTTTTATTAAGTTATGATGAAGTGTATTATTTTGAGTTTTGACAGGAAATAGGTTCGAAATAATTATTGGAGTCGAAAGAGGTGAGAATCGATCAATTATGGTGTGTGAGTTGTATTTTGGAACGGACCAAATTCAAGGCCTTATTGAAGAAAAGGAAATCAACCATTTTGGGCCAATGAAGCATTCATTAAAATCCACAACTAGTAGCCCAATATGAATAAGAGGCCCAATTTACATAAAAAGCTAAAGTAATGGCAGGATGGTAATTATCAATGAAGGATTTTTGTATGCTTCTTCTTCACATGTACGTACAGTATGCACACACGCAGTCCGCCATGAAAGTACCGCTTGAGCTTCGCTGCTCGCCGTCGCGCTTCTGATCAGACACCGGAAGAGCCACATTTCCGACGCCCTGACCACCTCTACGTCTGCCGGCGCCATACTGTCACCAAGGAGAAGAAGCTGCTCGCCGTCCATGCCGGAGGAACTGCAAGACGCCGGAAAATGGCCAGAACTCGCCACGCACGACGACCTGTATGCCGTAAGACTACCAGGAGACGACTAAGACGATGGAGAACACGTCAGGAGTCACGAGCAGCTCCGAAAATGCTGTTTTGAGCTCCCAGACGCACACGAGTCGTGTGGAGTTGGACACGACTCGTGTCGCGCGAAACGGATCCGATGCCTGCTCTCGGCATTTTCACACGACTCGTGTGTCTTATGACACGAGTCGTGTGACCCTGGACGCGATTTGTTCGGTTTTACGCGTTTTCTCCTATTTTTTGGGATTTTCGACCTATTTCGACTAGGACTCGACCCCAACTGTATATATAACACTTGGACACGTTTTAGAGGAGAGAACCTAATTTTCAGATCTTTGGAGAGCTTTGGAGGCTAGAAACACGAGCAAGACGAGGGAGAAAGCCCGGGAAGAAAGGATCGACGGAGCCGAATAAGCTTTTTCTTTCTTTTTCTTTTCTTCTTTCGAACTCAATGTTTTATATTTATTTTGAAAGCATGTTTCTAGGCTAATTTATTTTGGATTCTAGGATTTGTTAGTACTCGGATTGATTTATGATTTAGTTTTTATTTATTTCATTCCGGTTTATCTTTCGTTTATAAATTTCTTGTGCGTATTATTATTGTGTGAGTAGACGGCCGCTATGAATGCATATTTGTAATTGATTTGAGACCGAGAGGAGATAATTGATTGCTAGAATTGGGAAATTTATAACGTAGGAGACTAAACAGACCGAGAGGTTGATAGAATCTTACGAGAAAACAAAAATACTAGGAACTTATGGGAGTTAGTTGTTCATCTTGAGACCGAGAGGAGATAGATAACAATTAATATCTACGATTTGCTTGTTCGAGAGAAAGGTTGAAATCACTTTAGCGATTATCTCTACGAATTGGTAAAATTAAATAAGGTTTGTATGAATATAAATGTTTCATAAATTAATTCCGAGGAAAGCATAACCTAGAATCTATTTTTTTTATATCTTGATTTATTTTTATTGTTTTAGGTAATTAGTTTCTTAGTTTAATTTTTTAGTTCATAATCATCATCTCCTTCGTTAGTCTAAATAATATTTGATCGTTATTATTTTAGTACTTAATTAATTTAACTACAATCTCTGTGGAATACGACCTTGCTCGCCACTTCCTATAGCTACGCCGTACACTTGCGGATAGCAAAAATAATTAGCGAACAATAGTGTACTACATGTCCCTGCTTTTACATTCAACTTATTATCTGTATCAAAATTAACTGCTTCACATAATTGTATTGTCAGTTTCTTGTCATCTTACTGCATCTTGCAGGAACTGAAAACCAACAAAGTGATTGGTTCTGCTGAATCCAAAGATGGATTATACTATATGTCTTTTTCTGATAATAAATGTAATTTTCTTTCTTCTCAAATGACCACTGCCAATGTAACTAGTGATACAGATCATTCCAAAATATGGCACTATAGACTTGGTCATCTCTCATTTCATAAACTTGTTTCCTTACCTATCACACCTACTTGTAAGTCTCTTATTCAGTCTCCTTGTGATGTCTGTCATTACTCCAGACAAAAGAAATTACCATTTCAAGTCAGTCAATCTATGGCAAGTGCACCTTTTGATCTTATACATTGTGATGTTTGGGGACCTTTTTCTGTTGCATCTACTTCTGGTCACAAGTATTTTTTAACTATAGTAGATGATTTTAGTAGGGTCACTTGGATTTATCCTTTAAATTCCAAATCTGACACCAAACATTCTTTGGAGAATTTTTACAACTTGGTCTCTACTCACTATGATAAGAAAATCAAAACAGTAAGGACAGACAATGTAACTGAATTTATATTATCTACTTTCTTTCACACTCATGGCATACTTCATCAAAAATCATGTGTTGAGACTCCCCAACAAAATGGGAGAGTAGAGAGGAAACATCAGCATCTATTACAAGTAGCTAGGGCTATCATGTTTCATGCACATTTGCCTCTGTCCTTTTGGATTGATTGCATTCTTGCTGCAGCACATATAATAAATAGAATTCCATCTCATATTTTACATGGCAAATCACCATCTGAAGTTTTAAACAATAAACAACCATCTTATGACCATTTCAAGGTCATTGGTTGCCTTTGCTATGCATCAACTATCATGTCTGGTAGATCTAAATTTGACACAAGAGCATCTAAATGCATTATGCTTGGCTATCCACTAGGTTGTAAAGGTTATAGGCTTTACAATTTGGATACCAAGAACATTATTGTTTCCAGAAATGTCATCTTCTATGAGCATGTGCTTCCTTTCAGAGACAAAACCTTTCTTGACAACAACCAATCATATCCTTTGTTTCCAACACCTGCTCCCTTTGTATTTGATCAAGTTCCTCATACAGAACCTCAAACTACCATACCTCATCAACAAATTCCTGTCCCTTCACCAACAGATATACAATCACAATACCCAAATGCTTCTAACCAACTACCTATAGCACCAATCAATAATCAGGCTGCAAATACTCAGTCTATCAGAAAATCAACCAGACACAGAAATCCCCCTTCTTATCTTGATGTTTACCATCACTCCTTACCTTCTTCTTCAAGTGCTAATTCTTCATTATCATCTTCTGAAGCACATGTTGACAAATCTGGTACATCCCATATTACAACTCCATATCCTATTTGCAACTACTTGTCAACTGATAATCTATCTCATTCTCATGCTTCATTCACTGCATCTATTTCTTCTCTTGTTGAACCCAAAACTTACAAACAAGCAGTCACTGATCCTCTTTGGCAAGAAGCCATGAAAAAGGAATTAACTGCTCTTGAAAATACAAACACATGGGTTTTAACTAATCTGCCACCTGGTAAACACACTATAGGCTGTAAGTGGGTTTACAAAATCAAGTTTAAATCTGATGGAACAATAGAAAGATACAAAGCTAGACTTGTAGTAAAAGGTTACACACAAGAAGAAGGCATAGATTACTTTGATACTTTTTCTCCTGTAGCCAAAATTACTACAGTTAGGCTGTTACTTGCTATTGCATCCATCAAACATTGGCATGTGCATCAATTAGATGTTAATAATGCTTTTTTGCATGGTAATTTAGATGAGGAAGTATATATGACTCCTCCACCTGGGTATATTACTAATTCTGCTGATAAAATGAAAGTTTGCAAATTGACAAAGAGCCTTTATGGTTTAAAACAGGCTTCAAGGCAGTGGTTCCATAAATTAACCTCTTGCTTGCTAGATTATGGTTTTACTCAGTCTATTTCAGATTCTTCTCTGTTCACTTTAAAAACTGATTCATATTTCATTGCCTTATTGGTTTATGTGGATGATATAATCCTCACAGGGAACAATCTAAGTAAAATCACTGAGATTAAGAATCACTTAGATGTCTGCTTTACTATAAAGGATCTTGGCTAATTAAAATACATTTTAGGCATTGAAGTTGCTCATTCTGACAAAGGAATAAATCTTTGTCAGAGGAAATATGCATTAGATATCTTGTCTGATTCTGGATTCTTAGGAAGTAAGCCTGCCACAACACCAATGGATCCAAATTTAAAACTTACTTCTCTTCATGAATCTGATTCAAAACTTACTGATGAAAAATCTTTTAGAAGATTAATTGGCAGGCTACTTTACCTAACCATAACCAGACCAGATATTTCATATAGTGTGCAGGCTCTTAGCCAACACATGTCCAAACCCACTGAAACACATTTGGCAGCAGCTCACAGGATTCTCAGGTACATTAAATGCACTGCTGGCAAAGGTATTCTCCTCCCTAGATCATCTGAACTTCTTTTACATGGTTTTTCATATAGTGATTGGGCTGCTTGTATAGATACTCGCAAAAGTATCACTGGTTTTATGTTTTTTTTGGGAAATTCCCCTATCTGTTGGAAATCAAAAAAGCAAAATACTGTGAGCCGTTCCTCTGAAGAATCTGAGTACAGGGCATTAGCCTCAGCCACTTGTGAGGCTCAATGGTTACTATACTTGTTGAAAGATTTGAATATTACTCATCCAAATGCTGTTTGTATTTTTTCAGATAGTAAATCCGCTATTGCCATTGCCCATAATCCTGTTTTCCACGAGAGAACAAAGCATATCGAACTAGATTGCCACCTAATCCGGGACAAGATAAACCAAGGCAACATAACTCTGCTGTACATATCCACAACAGACCAACTTGCTGATTTGTTCACCAAGGCATTAGGACCTTCTCAGTTCCAGATGCTTCTCTCCAAGATGAACATGGTTGATATCCATGCTCCTCTTGCGGGGGGTAATAGATTAGATTATTTTACTATGTTTTTCCTTATTTCTCCTTAAGGTGTAATGTTAGAGTTAAAAGTGTGTTTTACACTTCAGCAACTTTAGCTTTATTCCTTTTGTATAAATAGCTGTATTTAGGGTTTGTTGAAACACTTTTTCACTATTGAGTAATACAATTTTCAGATCTCATTTTTCTTCTTCCACATTCTCTCTAATGGCTGCTATCCAATCTCTCTGAATATTCATGAATTTTTACATTAATTCTTCCAATAACTATTCCAATGATTTATCATTTGAATAGTTTAGAAAATTTAAAAGATAAAAAATAAAATAAATAAAAGTATAAGTCTTTACTTCAGAATTTGAATTGGTGATTTTATATAAAATGATACATATCACTTAGAAGACTTGCTCATCCTATATAATACTAGTTATTTTTTTTTATTTATTTATTTTTTTTAACTCGTGTTATATATGAGACTTGATAGATGAATTTGTTCAATTATTTTATGGTTATTTATTATTTTTGCAATAAGGACTAATTAATTAATCAATTAATTTTTATTTTATGTTATATGTAGAAAATCGCTAAATATGATTGTTTTGATACATCATATATGAAAATAATAATAAAATTAAAAAAATATTAAAATTTTAAAATATTTATAATTTTAGTTAGTGTAGTGTTATGTGATTTTAAAAGTTACAATGAGAATGGATAAAAGTTAAAAACTTGTATAAAGTAATCCAAATCTTTAGAAATTGAAATATATATAAAATCACAAGACACCAAAAAGTTGACAATAATTAAGTTCAAACACTAATATATAAAGAGATTTATTTATGTGATATCATTTTTTAAATGATAATTCGATTTATTGGAAATACCGTTGTAATTGAAATCAAATATAGTGAACCTCCCAGAAAAAAAATGAATTCCAACATAATATTTTCTTTGGAATATTATTAATTTTTTTTTTTTTCAAATGAGTGACCGCGCGTCGTGACGCAACTAATTTAAATTTATAAAGTTAATTCCTTAACTAGCATCTACTAACTAACTAGTAGTAGCGGCGAGTAATGGTCGATCACACGAGGAGCAGAAATAAAATCGTGACAATTTCGTATTAATCGAACTAAAACTAAGAAAGCAGCAAGAGGGGGGATTGAATTGATAAAAAAAAAAAATCAAATACAATGAGAGAAGTCAAGTTTTCGGTTCAGTTCTCACCCAATTTAAATCTACCGTTAATTAATTTCGACGTTTCTTTAAATTGCTGGTGAATTACCAACCCTAGCTAACAACAAGCTCTGTTAACCGAAATTTATTTTACCGAATATTTAATCGAAATAAGCTCTTCGACTAAACCTAACTAGTTGACAACCTAGAATAAGCTCTCTATATTTAATTCACGAGCAACATTAATCTCTATGAAAATAGATTAGTCTAAGCAATGAACGCAAAAATTCGGATAATTTAACTTATGTTCCCGTTACCTGTTTATTTTTGTGTGTTTTATGTACCTTAGGTTTGTTTTAGGGTCGACCGATCCATTTTATTGTATTTCGTGTGCTTTTGCGTTTGTTGTGTGTTTTTGTATTTTGTCGTACTTTTCTTGTCTTTTTTGTATTGATTAGGTCTATTTTGCCGAGACCCGACTTGAACGAGCCGTCCGAGCCGACCGACTCGAACGAGCCGATCGAACCATCCAAACAAAAAAGAATGCGATGTCTAAATAAATCAACGATAAATATAAATTATTCAATACATAAACAAATTAAAGTTTGAGTTCAAATATCTCTTAAAACTGGATAAAAAAACTAATCTAGCATATTAATAGAAATATGTACCAGATAGAGAGTAAATAAAGATCTCACTCATGTGCGGGTGCGGTTTTGATCCGTGTGCTTTCTTCTCGTTTTCTCTGAGCGGCTTTTATTCTTCGTTATCCCTCGGCAAAATCTTTTTCTCTCCGCGTAGTGGAGTCTCCGCTTTTCTTTTATTATTTATTCTCCCCAAAAGTTACTTCAACTTTTTGCCCATTTCAATTAAATCTTTTTCTCTTTATGATCTTCCTTTTTAAATAAACTCACTTCAACTTTCACTTTGGGCTGCGTTTTGGGTGGCTTTATGATCCATCCTCTTTTTCTACTTTTATTTGTCATCAAAACCAATATTTGGGCTTTTAATTCCATTAATCTTGGACTCATATTATGTAGCCTACATTAGACCAGGTACAGGGCACCAAATAATGGCATACTCAAATTATCGTTTGGTATCACTGTCGTCCATGACATACTCCAATATCATGAAACAAATTACAAAAATATCAAAATAAATAATACATCCAAGAAATAAATAAGTCGAAAATTATAAACGTGCGAATAATTTGTATATAAAAATACCCTATAGATATGTAAAAACATGCACATTATTCGACCTATCATGAAGTTATAATACATTAGAAAAATATTATAATATTAGTACGACACTCGTGTATTACACGGGTGCTTGTTGAATTTTTTTTACTTAAATTTTAAAATTAATGAATAAAATTGCTTTAAAATTTAAATACTTTTTATAAAAAAATATATATTATTATATAGAATGACACTTATTACTCGTACGACTTACATGTGTTATATTATAATAATTTTTGTAACTTAATAACATTCCCTATATATAATTCCCGAATGTGTTGAGCCTACATGGCTGTTTCTGGTGCTTCGGAATCCTATTTGGCGAAGAATCATGATTCGTAATTAGGTTTGGACAAATAATATTGATATATTAATAATTAATAATCTAGGTTCGAACATTCCATAAATATTTTATAGCTAACTTAAGTATTTTAATATCACTTGTACTAATATAACCCTTTAATTCTTTGTAATTTTACATAGTGAGACACTAAGTGACTAAATATATCTCTGACTTTTGATTTGTTTCCTTCAATTAGCTATTGAATTGTAAATGTATTTTAAAAGTTGATAACTTTTATAATTCTTATCGGTTTTGCATATATAATGTATCAAATTAATCATCTTTTGATGATTTTCGATTTGACATCCATATTGTATATATGAAATAAATAAATATATTTATCTTTATAATAATAAAAATAATAATATTTATTAAAATTCATTAGAAATATAAAATTATTTTTCTCAATTCATATATCATGTTTAATATAGTTATATGCTGTAAGTTAAAAAATTATTATAATATAACACATGTAAGTCACACAAATAAAAAGTGTCCTACTAAATATATAATAATATATATATATATTTATAAAAGGTATTTAAAATTTCAACTACTTTTTCTCATTAATTTTAAATTTTAAGAAAAAAATTAGCAAGCACCCGTGTAATACACGGGCGTTGTACTAGTATAAATACTTTAAACATAAATATATTTATTAAGAAATAATTTTATTTTTCTAATTAATATTAATAAATAATTTTATTATTATTATAAAGATAAATATAATTTTTGAATTTATACATACAATATGGATGTCAAGTCAAAACCCATTAAAAGATGATTAATTTGATATATTGTATATGTAAAACCGATAAGAAATACAAAGTTATCAATTTTTTAAAATACATTTACAATTCAATGGTTATAATAGAAAATGATATTAAAATACAATTAATACATATAAAATAATCATAAATATGATATTTATGGTAATCCGGACCTATTTTATAAAGACAAAATTGTCAAAGGTGGAAAAGAAAATTTGAAGTCAAACAAAAATAGGAAATTACACATTTATTTTTAAACCTCATTTTATTTAAATTTACATTTTTTTTTTATTTACATCTATACTAACTTTTACAGTTTAAAAATTAAAATTAGTAACTTTTGGCTCATCAAATGTGGTCATTCCCAATTGTTAGAGAAGAAGACGAGAGGATTTTGGAGCAAATATAGAGTATTTATCTCTCTAAAATATCTAAGAATGAATCTCTAAAATAAGACTATGTTTGGTATAACTAGCTGATAAGTTAGCTGGTAGCTGATAAACTAGATCTTATCAATAATTTTTGAGTTTATAGCTTATGACTTATAGCTGAAAAGATAACTTATATGATAAAAGTGTTTGGTAAAATTAGTTAATAAGATAGTTGAAATAAAAATTTCAACGAGCATATTTGAAAAGCTACTCAGAGATGTTTATCAAATAAGTTCAAACTTTTTAAAAAAGCTCGTCCTACCAAACAAAGTTTATGTGTATAAAATAAGATTTTTCTAAACTATTTATAAATGCATTTTTGGTGAGTATTATTTCCATATAAGTATTTAATACATCTAATTATAATATGACTAATAAGTAAAAATATTTTTTTATTTTTTTTATTAGAAATTTATTTTTTTAAAATGATTCTATTTAATATAATTCAATCTTGTTAGTATAATATGTATTATACATTTATTAGTTATTATTATTTGTTAGTTTTATTTTTTAAAAAATCGATTCTTATAGAATGACTAATCACATATACACGGGTATTGCGATTTCCATTGAAATGATCATTCACTCCTAACAAAATATACCAATCAACTCAATCAATTTTTCTCATATTTTTACATCAAATCAAATTTAATTATTTTATTTTAAATATTATTTTTATATAAAACTATCAACTAACCATATCACAATTTTCAAATTAACTCTAATTAAAAAAAAAATAATAAAAAAACCAATCAAATTCACATCATTCCACCCTCTACATGCTCTTTTCCCAATGCCCCAACTAATCTCATCTCTGTAAAATTTCTTCATTCCCTCCACTAGGAAAGGAAACCCTAAAATCAGTTCGGCGCACCACTGCCGCCGGCAAATCCTCCCAACTACCTCGACGAAGAGGAAGAAGACGACGGGAAAGTAGATAAAGAGAAGCTGCAAGCCATCCCTTCAGACACAACACTTCGCTTGGATCACCCAATCAACGACGCCCACGTGTCCACTCGTGATGTAAACCGCCTCATCGCCGTCGACGGCCCGATCACCCGACGGGATGCCGAGAAGCTGAAGAAGAAGTTCATAAGTAAGGGCAAAACCTAACAGAGCCATTTCTATGTATATTAACACAAAATTTCTTTATGATTGAGAGCAAGCAGTAGTAGTTGGCAGAAATGGGAAATGTGGTCCGAAAATCATGAATATTTTTGTTTTTGGAATCAAAACTGGGTTCATTTAAACTAGCTCAACTGTTCAAATTTTAATCAATCCATTTGTTTTCCATTTGTTTTAATTTGAACTGATGGACTCAATTTTGTAAGTCCCATTATAAATTATCAATATCAGTCACATGCAATTTAGGAACAGATTAAATAAATGCATCATTTCCAAATTTTCTTTGATATATATATTTCAGATAAAATTTTCAAAGACTCACTAGACCCATTTCAAGAAAAAAAATGTCGACCACGAGCTCAAGCACTGGTCCTGAAGACATGTTCCAGCTGAAAGTCATGGTCAACCGGCAGCGAACGAAGGTGCTGTTTGCTGAGGCCGACAGTGACTTTGCTGATCTCCTGCTGAGCTTCTTGACAATACCGTTGGGCACGATCGTCAGGACGCTGAGGCGCTATGACGAGCCCCAACTGGGAAGCCTAACAACACTATACTACAGCCTGTCCAGGTTGGACAACGCCCTCTTCTGGACAGCTGGCGGTAAGCAAATGCTGCTCGACGCAAGGAACCCGCTCAAGGCCGAGTGTAGCAGGATAATGCTCAACGTGGATGAATCCGGTTCAATGACTGGCTTCAGGTGTGGGGCCCACAGCTGCAGGCGTGAGAGGTCCCCGATTGTGACCTTATACCACAGCATGGGAACTTGCGATTGCGGTGGGCCTCTGGACAAGTCGATGGGCCCATTGGAGCCCGGGATTCTTGATAACCGACAATCACAAGGTGACCGTGGGGGGGTTTTTGTCGAGAAGGGCACGGTGTTCTTGATAACCGACGATCTCAAGGTGGCGCCTCTTGTGCCCGGGCGCTTCTTGGAAACTCTGGTCGATCTCGGTGTGACTGTCGGGAAAGGAGCCAAGATGTCGACTATGAGCCTTGGGTACGATGCTGTGAGTGTTGCATCTGGTCTTCTAGCGAAAGTCTTGCTTTGTTACTCGTTTTACTGCACTTGGCTTTTACTTTACTCTTTTGCTTTGTAGAAAGATTGTTACTTTAAATAGAAAGATTGCTCTCATCTTATTGAGCTACATTCATCCATCCTAGCTGCTTTTCGACCAAAATTTTACCCATTTTGGGTTTTTAAATGACATTAGTTCCCTCCTGCATCGTTTTCTCATTTCCTTTATAGGTATTCTTTGTGGACGGTCTGCCGAAGAAGATACAATTTTGGGATTTTTTTAATGAGTCGAGAAAGAGAGCCATTTTGTCCATTGCAAAGGAGGTGGAAGAGTCATTGTTGACAATTCTCCTGACATAGTGCTAATAATGGACTAGATCAAAATGACTCAATTAAATTCTAGTGCTTCTTTTATTAGTGAAATTTCTAAGTTTCTAGAAAAAAAATATATCAAACGACGCAATGCACCTTGGGTCGCTACGGAAACAGCCTCCTTGTATAATTACAAGGGTAAGGTCTGCGTACAACTGATCCCCCAGACCCCAACCAGTTGGGAATATACTGGGTATGTTGTTGTTGTTGTTTGTTGTTGAGAAAGAGAGCCGTCCTTTGTTTTTGGATGTCACACAGGAGGGGCATGATATGATAAACGGGATTTTCTTTGATCTTGTATGATTTACGTATTATGGCATCCTGTTATTATCTAAGCATTTGGTAATACTTGCATTTAATTTTTTTTTCTTCTTTTATAAATTTTGACTCGTTATCAATTTTATGTCAACATTCGATAAAATGCTTGATCGAGTTGCTGCTGCTAACCTTGGCATATTCCTTCCAAGCTGTAAACATATATTTTGAATAGATGAATGGCCATAATTCTGCCATGGTTCTTCAAAAGTCACAATTTACATAGATGTGCTGAACAAGTGCAGCTTTATGTGTGTTTTTGCGCGAAATTTGTTTTTGAATGTTTTCCGAACTTGGTAATAACATTTGGCCTCTCACTCGTCTCTGCTTCTTTTCTTGGATCTTCAGATTATGGAGTTGCTCAGGGGATCTCTACTCTCCCGTACTCCACTAACCGACCTCTTTGTCCAGCAATGTTGCTCAGACTCAGCTTTACCCGTAAATTTACCGCTTCTGGCCTCAGTAAACTCGCCGGCCAACTCCAAAACCATGAAAGTTAAAGCTGTCTTACGCAAATCCAATAACGAACTACTGTTTGTTCATGCAGGGGATGATTTCGTGGATTTCATCCTTAGTTTGCTAACCATCCCCTTGGGGAGGGCCTGTTTCCTCTTGGAGGGCAACACATTGCTAAAAAACATCGACAATTTGTACAGGAGCATAGCCGAGACTGTCGATGAAAAGTACCTAAAGTTAAAAAACCGGCTAATCAAACCCGAGCTTCCTCCAGGCTATCTGTCCAAGAATCAAATCTTGCCCCTGGAAGAACGAACGGCACCCAATATTTATTTTGTCGAGTCTTTTACCGTGGGCCCCAACAAGGAGATAGAGAAAGGTTCTTGGATGCGTTTTAAGGACCCAAAAGGGGAGGGGAGTTATCTGAGGCAGCATGACAAGTTTGTGGTGACGAGCGATTTGACCGTGGAGCGTATGGTCTCGGTCGATGCGGCTCTCGTTTGGATGCAAGTCGGTGCATGGGATGTGCATGAAGTGGAGCTGGACATCGGACTGGAACTGGTAACGATCTTTCGTTTTTGTTCTGCATTTTTCGTTGGTTTTTACAGGCCACAAACTTCTCTGCTTTCGATTTTTGTTTTGGTTATTTCTAAGCATATTTATGCTCCTTTAATTTGAAGGTTGATAATTGATCAATATTATGTGGCCCAATTTTCTCGAATGGAACTGGTTACGTAACAATCTTTCACTTTTGTCCTGCATTTTTGGCTTTTTACAGGCCCAAAAGTCCTCTGCTTTCAGTATTTGTTATAATTACTTTGAAGTGTATGCATCTTTTAATTTGAAAGTTGATAATTGATCTATGTATTATGTGGCCCAATTTTTTCGACGCAGGCTTTGAACATTTTGCGAGCATCTCTTGTGTCAGATCATGCTTTGAGCAAGGGCCTAGAGCCTGCCATAATACAGAAGCTACAGGTGAAAGGATGCTTTTGATCGTTACTGTGTTTTGATGTAATAAGTCGAATTGCTCGTCTAGTATGTAAAGTAGAATTAACTTGCACGTGAATTTGACATTGGCCGGAAAAGCTTGTTAATTATGGTTCTCTTGAGAGCCACGCTATGAATTGGTCCCATGAATTTGGAATCCGTTTTTTCAATTATCTTCAATTTGATATAGCCACTAGGTCCGTCTTGGGAGATAGTTCGGGTTGAGAAGTCAAGACAATTGATAGCTCGGTTAGCATACGATACATTGTGATAGAGACTGCACGAATCTGAGGTTAACGGTCCTTCGGATTTAGCTTAGCTCGAGCTATGGTTCTCAGGTGACTTTATCATATGCTCGAGCTAACATAGCGAATGGAATGAGTCGAGATGATGAACCTAAGAGGCGCGTAGATTTTTGAATAATTAAGACCCCTTAAAGAAATGAGATCTACATCTATACTTATATGATAAAGTATCATATTTATCAAATTTAGTAAATTTGAAAAGTCAACATAATTAAAGCATTCCTATTTCTATCTAGAATTTTATTTAATTATTTTATTTAGTTGTCTTATATCTCATAAAATCAGTTTAAGAAATCATAACATCTTATAAGTAAAAAAAAGAAGTAAAATCTATACTAAAATAAAAAAAAAGCTTTATTTATTTTTCTTATTCTATATTAACATTGATTTTGTCAAAACAAATCTCATAAAATCGGCGAAGTCAAAATTTGTACGTAAAGTCTATCTATACTAAAAAATAGGTAGATTCAAAATTTCTTATCTAATTCTTTCTTTTATTTATCTAATTATTTCTTATTATCTAATTGTATGGAAATCTGTTCCGATTTTGTTCAATTCTCTAATTGTATTTGTATTATATCCCATAAAATTGGTTTAACAAAAAAAAAACCCCATAACATCCGATAAGTAAAATAAAATGTACGTAAAATCTTTACTAAAATAAAAAATGCTTTATTTATTATCTAATTGTATGGAAATATGTTCTGATTTTGTTCAAACCGATTTTTGTATATTCATATTTCTAATAAAAATATTAACAACAATATATATATTTACTCTACCCATTATAAATTACAAATCTCAAAATATTGAGTCACCATCTTCCTCACTGTCAACCTCCTGCGAACAAAAAATATCCCCAATCAGTCTTTTATTCAAAACAATGAATGAAGGATTTGGGTTAATCAAACAAGTCAATATGTCTAATAGACCTATGCTCAAAGTTCGAATTGCGAAAATGTTTTTCCAAGATCGGGGCAACACATACAAATCATATCTCGAGTTGGTTCCGCATAATAAAATTGTAAGCCAAATTATTTGAATTTTTGTTTTAATTTCGAAATTTGAAACGTATATTTTAATATTTTTTTTCGTGTATGTATTTAGATATTTTTGTACATGTTTAGTGAAATATATTTTCGATTTTTTTTTTAAAATTATACTTTCAGATTTACAATTTGACTTATTTATTCTACATATCGTGTATGTATTTAGATATTTACATTATTTATATTTATTTTCGTGTATTATAAAACTTTTATTGAATATTGCATCTTATAGTATAATAATCCCCAAATATATCCCGTGTCTTGCACAGATCACGTACTATATATATCCCGTACATTTTTCTTTATTCATTTATATAATTATAAAGTTGGATAAATGACCTTAAAATTGTGCACCCCGTGCATCGAACTGGGTACTAGTATAATAAAAGAAAAGAAGATTGATACTACACCTACATACATCTTGAAAAGATCTTATCCGAATTCGGTGAGATTTAACCTAGACCATTGTCTTAGATGCAAAAAAGTTATTTCTTTCACTATAAGTACAACCTCACAACTATGAAAACTTAGGCAATATTAGATAAGCGTGGCTCATAAGGTAGTTTATAGTTTTTAA
Organism: Striga hermonthica; assembly: GCA_902706635.1. Classification (NCBI taxonomy): domain Eukaryota; kingdom Viridiplantae; phylum Streptophyta; class Magnoliopsida; order Lamiales; family Orobanchaceae; genus Striga; species Striga hermonthica. Next base: position 1,749,611 of record CACSLK010003174.1, read on the forward strand.
GTGAATTTTGAACTTACAGCTGAATTTATGATTTATGGCTGAAAATGTAGCTTATATGATAGAAGTGCATAGTAAACTCAACTGATAAGCTAGTCGAAATAAAAACTTTAATGAACTTATTTGAAAAGATACTCAATGAAGCTTATAAGATAAGATCGAGCTTACTATAAAAGTTCGTCCTACCAAATCAAATTTATTTGGATACAAGAAACTTGTAAACTAATCAAATAAACTATAAGCTAACTTATATACTTAACAAATAATCACAATCTAACATTGAATATCTATAAAAACATTTATTTATAGTGTACTATTTAAAATTTTGCAACAATAATATTAAATTGATTTTGTAACTAACTAGACTGTGTGCATCCAACTATAAATTACGATTACGACGGTCGAAAGGCGGCAGATGGACCAACCGGCCCGAAAACAGAAAAAGTGGTCCTTTAAACTAATTATTATTTTTACAACTAATTAATTCTACCAATTGTGTGTTTAATAGTGTTTGAAAAAAAAAAAGGATTTGTCAATTAAATTGGTAAAATTAGTTGCAACTTGCTTGAAAAAGACTTCTAAAATAATAGTAGCATTCTAATTACCCAACTATATTTTATTTTATTTTTATAATTTAAAAAGTCTCACTATTTATTTATACTTTGAATTTATTGGATGTGATTAATTAACAGAAAACACCATATATATAATTATTCTCTTTAGTAAATAAAATAAAGGATTATTAATTAAAATGTATACAATTTCAGTCTTTAGTTGGAAGAAATTGACTAGCTATTATAGGGTGTCACATATCTATCTCATAGTGATGCTAACCCTTCACTTTTCAATAGCTTTAATATTAAGTACTCATCCATTATTATTAATAATTAGTACAACACCCGTGTGTTCGCAAAATATTTTCACTACCCGCAAGTGTACGGAGTAGCTGCAGAAAGCGGCGAGCAAGGTCGTATTCCACAGAGACTGCTGTAAAACTAATTAAGTACCAAAATATAGACGACTAAATATTATCTAGACAAACGCAAGTTTGATTGGAGTTTTTATTCTAAACTAATGAATGAATGCAAAAATAAATTCTAACACTAATGAAGGCTTATTCTAAATAAATCAAGTATGAGAAAATAGATCCTAGGCTATGCTTTCCTCGGGATTATTCTAGCAAAGTTTTCTTATTCATTCAAACCTTATTTAATTCTACCAATCGTAGGGATAATCGCTAAAGTGATTTCAACCTTTCTCTCGAACAAGCAAATCGTAGATATTAATTGCTATCTATCTCCTCTCGGTCTCAAGATGAACAACTAACTCCCATACGCTCCTAAGATTCTAGTTCCCTCGCAAGATCCTATCAACCTCTCGGTCTGTTTAGCCTCTTACGTTATGAATTTCCCAATTCTAGCAAACAATTATCTCCTCTCGGTCTCAAATCAATTACAAGTATGCATTCATAGCGGCCGTCTACTCACACAATAATAATAAGCACAAGAAATCGATAAACGAAAGATAGACCGGAATGAATAAACAAAATCACTTCATAAAATAATCCGAGTACTCGCAAATCCTAGAATCTCAAAGAGATTTAGCTACTAAACATATTCTCAATACTCAAAATAAATAAATCCATGAGTTCAATGAAGAAGAAAAAGAGAAAAGAAAGAAGAACTATTGTTTCCGTTAGTTCCCGGATCTTCAATCTTGACTTCCTCGAATCCCTCGTGTGTTTCGTGCTTTCCCTAGGCCTCCAATGGTGTCCAAAGTCCCAGAACCGTGTTCCTTATGTTCCTTATATACTGTAGGGTAAATATGGCTTGAAAAAGGGACAAAATCGCGTAGGTTTCCTAATTCCCGCTGGACTGTCTGCGCGTCACACGAGTCGTGTCACAAGCCACACGAGTCGTATGACTTTTCTTCAAATTTCTGCCCCGCTCCCAGACTCACACGAGTACACCACACGAGTCCTCACACGAGTCGTGTGAGCCCACACGACTCGTGTCATGTGCCACACGACTCGTGTGGGAAGGCCGTACCAAATGGACACAAAAGCTCGATTCTTCTCACCCCACACGACTCGTGTCACATACCACACGAGTCGTGTGACCCTGACTGCACCCTATTTTTGCCGTTTTTCGTCCCGATTCCATCTTTAACGCTTTTTCGGGCATATTTCCTGCAAAACCAACGACAACTATACCTCCATCATAGATTAATAAATCAAACGAAATGGTGCGCAATCCCACAATAAACACGGTCAAACATCACACTATATCACTCATAAGTCATAATGCATGAAATTAATGATGAACATCACCGTGTATTACACGGGTGCTTGCTAATTTTTTCCTTAAAATCTAAAATTAATGAAAAAAAGTAGTTGAAAAATTAAATACCTTTTATAAAAATATATACTATTATATATTTAGTATGACACTTTTTATTTATGCGACTTACTTGTGTTGTATTATAATAATTTTTAACTTACAACATATAACTACATTAAACATAAATATATGAATTGAGAAATAATTTTATTTTTCTAATGAATTTTAATAATATTTATTATTTTTTATTATTATAAAGATAAATATAATTTATTTATTTCATATATACAATATGGATGTCAAATCGAAGATGATCAAAAGATGATTTATTTGATATATTATATATGCAAAACCGATAAGAAATACAAAAGTTATCAACTTTTGAAATACATTTACAATTCAATAGCTAATTGATGGAAACAAATTAAAAGTCAGGGATATATTAGTCACTCAGTGCCTCACTATGTAAAATTGTAAAGAATTAAAGGGTTATATTAGTAAAAGTTATATTAAAATACCTAAGTTAGCTAAATAATATTTATGGAATGTCCGAACCTAGAATATTAATTATTAATATCAATATTATTTGTCCAAACCTAATTACGAAGCATGATTCTTCGCCAAGTAAGATTCCGAAGCACTAGAAGCAGCCACGTAGGTTTAGCGCATTCGAGAATTATATATAGGGGCGATTAATGATTCTATCAATTAATTGGATATTTTGAGTTATTTATTTATTTATTTATTTTTTTCATCTCACTGTTTATATATTATTCATTAAAATCCAAATCTTGTTGGGCAAGTTATGAACTACCAGAAAAAATACTATTTTGTGTTGAAATTGGTTGTATATTAAAAATCCATAGAAATGATTGTTCATTGATCTTGTTTTTTATTTATATTTTTATTTTCCTCTAGAAGGTGATTATGAAAGAGCAAAATTGTACTCCATGTTTCAATGATGTTAAGGAATCTTAGGCATATTTTGATGTTTTATCCAACCAAATAAAGAAAAAAAAAAACTACATTACATGAAAACTAGGAATGTATATTAATATAATGTACTCTGTTAATTAAATCAACTCTTTTGCACTTTATATTATTCTTAAAATCAACAATTTTTAAACTTACATATTGCTTTGTGTATTTGTTTGATTGATGATCTGATTCAAGTACGTGGATAGTTGATAGTCGATGTCTGATAGAATATTTTTGTTAATTAATAGGTTACATTAATTCGATTGTTTGATAAACTATCCGATTACAGTAGCTAGTTAAAGATCGACTCAACAACGCAGATACAACTGAAAAATATATATTAGTACACAAAAGTCAAACAATTATAAATATATATACAAAAATAAATCAAATTATACATTGGATTCTTAGTTAGTAGAGTAGACCATTCCAAGTAATTTCTAAGTTAACCTTTATTATTTCAAAAATTATTGCTGAGAGGTAAAGTTCCCAATTAGTCTTTTGCTTTTTGACTTTGTTATTATAGTAATCAAACTTTGTTGGTTGGGCTCAACCCACCTCAACTAGCAGGGCAGCACCGGAATTCTCAAATTCAATTAATCTCCAAATTAATTCTAAATAGTTTCCCCATAAAATAAAATGAAATTTAATTAACCCTTCTGAAAAATATATCATAGTTATATATGTTTGTAAATTATATTTTATTTGACACGAGTCAAGCTAGTTAGGTTAACAAGTCGATTTTACAAGCTCAATTTTTAAAAGTACAAAAATTATGTAAAAAACAATTCTTTATCAAGTGAAACGAGCCTTCACAAGTTAAGTCGAGTCGAGTCGAACTCAACTCGTTGTCTAAAAAGCTCGAGTTTTGTTAAGTCAAATTTACAGAGTCTTTTTTTTTTTTTTTTTTTTT
>CACSLK010003174.1:1756839-1774685 GCA_902706635.1 Striga hermonthica
GTTGATTAAAGAAGGCGAGGCAAAAATCGCGGATTTCGGTTGCGCCAAGCTGGCAGATGACGTGGTGAATGACATGGCGGCGGTAACCGGTGGCACGCCGCTCTACATGTCGCCGGAAGTCCTCCGTGGGGAGGAGCAGAGTTTTCCGGCGGATATATGGGCGCTCGGGTGCACGGTTATCGAGATGGCCACCGGAGGACGGTCGCCGTGGTGGCCGAATGATGCTTCGACGCTTGCCAAGATTGCGTTTTCCGGCGAGACGCCGGAGGTGCCGGAGCTCTTGTCGGGCTCGGCGAGGGATTTTCTCGGAAGGTGTTTGAGGGTCGACCCGAGAGAGAGGTGGACGGCCGGGCAGCTCGCGGGGCATCCATTTGTGGCCGGGTTTGGGTTTGGGCAGGCGAAGGAGGTGATGACGGGCAGGATGAGTTCACCGACCAGCGTTCTCGACCGGGGAATTTGGGGATCGGCCGAAGAAGGATTTTCGGAAGATTCGTGTGGGGATTTTTTGAGTGAGCCGGTGAAGAGGATTAGGGAGTTGTGTGTGGAGTCTTTTGTAATGGAGGATTGGGGGTGTGAAGAGGAGGGATGGATAACAGTTAGAGATTGTGAAAATGTGAGGAAAAATGGTGGAATTAACTGTGGGGATGAGTTTAGAGAGTGTAGTTTTGAATTTTGTGGGAGATTTAATTTGCAGAGGGAAACAGGGGAGTACAGAGGAGTTAGATGAAATTCCAATTTTGTACAGTTTTATAATCAGACTTTTAACAGATCAATACTTTGTATATCTTTTGTTTCTCATATGTTATCCATGGAAGACTTGCTACAAACACTATGAATTTGATAAACAATGTGAAAAAAATATCTTACATTAGCTCATTTGTACCATGATGATTGCTTAATTGAACCCTTCTTTTTTGTTCATGACCGTAGCTTGCTCGTGGATAGGGTTGCAAATGAATCGAGCGGCTCACGAGCGTTCAAGTCAATGCTCGACTCAAGTTCGAGCTTGTAGTTGATAAGTTCGAGTGCTCGACAAGTCACTTGATTATATGTAAAATTATCTAAATACTCCTAACTAAACATTTCGTTATCCAAATTTTGACCCGAAATCAAGAAAATTTTAAGTTAATCTCGAGCATTTGAGTTTTTTTGTTGAGTTCGAGTATAGCCTGAAGTTGTTCAGCTTATCGAACTCTAGTTCATGGAGTAGTAAAGAAAAGATTCAGCCTAGCTCAATAAGGATATAATGCTCGACCCAACTCGTTTGCAGTCCAATACACAAACCCGAGATGATGAGTCGTGCCTCCTCTTTTGACGACAGATACATATCAACATCTGATTTTCAAAACTGATATAAAAAAGGATATAAAACAGAAATTCACACCATTTCCAAGAATACCAGTGCTAGACCTCTATGAAACCTAGAGAGACTAAATAATTCAGCCAACAGTATCGGAATATCTGTTGGTCCTACCCGGCTCGATTCCGGATTAATCGGTTCCCTTGTGGATCCAGAAACCGGAAGGTCCCTGTACCAAAAAAAAAAAAAAAAAAAAAATCAGCCAACTACACCACTAGTGTAATCTATAAGTATTGACTACTTCTGGACAAGCTTTTGAAATCGTCACTCTAAAGGTTGTTCTAAAGATCAACTGTAGAATATCTAATGTGGGATATGATTAGATGCTTGAAATGAAACAGCCCAACAGCCATATAGGTTTAATAATAATAAAATAACTTCAGTTGTCCACATAATTGATCCCATTTGTGACATCATTTTCAGGTCATATGAAGTCATTCTCAAAGAGTACAATACTCAATCACTATCATAACCAGCAACTTGATTTCTAGACATCACTTTTGATTCAGTTTTGTGCTGAAAATGGCTGCAGTGAAGAAACTTTTTACAATCTGCATTCTACATTTAACCAGCTTCAAGGTTCATCATTTTATTCTCCGTGTCGTCATTTCTGATTCAAGCCACTAGCATTATCGATAGCTGTCGAAGTTCGGTTCAGTCGTAGGGGTAAATAAAACTAAAATAGGTAAATTTCATGTACTCGCTGATAAGTAAACAACAAAAGATTCTTGAACGATGTGACATGAATCCAAACTATTCAATTGCGAAAAGTAAGACTTAGTCATGAAAACTATTGCGGAAAGTAAATCCTCATCCCTTTTGCTTCTGTTGTTTCCTTAACAATGGTTTGAGGAGGCCATCGGTTAAGGCGCGAGACGAAGTCAGAGACGCTTTCAGTATGCCCAGAGCCTACACCAAAAAGCAAAAAAGAACTGATTATCAGTATAATTCAGGATAAAGAGCAAAAGTGCATATTCGGAGTTAAATGTGACTCGCACTAACCTCTTCCATACCAACAACCAGCTTGAGTTCCTTGACTTCGGACAACGGGATTTTGAGTCTATTTAAAACGGAAAGGCCCAATGTTGAAGACAATGGAGTCACATTTAAATCGTCTGTCACCATATACATAGTTGGTCCTTTTACATATTTTTCTTGCCATTCTGCAAATATAGAATCACACACCCATTGGTCATTAGAGTTGCTCACCTGGCCATCCGAACTTATAAGAAGACACATAGCAACCAGAAAATGGGTGCAACGAGGGCAAAGGTGACAGACAGCCTCCATTGTCATAAAAAAAAATACAAATCAGGAAAATATATTTTAGTCAGTGAGAGAGTGTTTACTCGAATAGTAACATAATGGTATGTGAGGCTGCAGTAGCTGGGCTTTCGTTTCGTATTTGTTCTTCAAGTACTTGTCGTTTCTCATATTCGCTACACTTCTGTACAAATTGTCTGTATTTGTAAGACAAGTGACAGAGCCCAATAGGCACTCAACCATTCCTAAGGGGAGAGACAGCAGGCTAAATAGGAAATCCACAAAATCACCATCGACTTCAGCAAACAGTAATTTATTAGCCGATACAATGACTTTCACAGCCATTTTCTTAGCACCGAAAGGTTCCATCTGTTTCTTGATCAGATCAACTGGTAGGACACCTATATCGCACTTCATTGCAACATGGTTCATTGGTTTTTCACTGAGTACAAGTTCAGTTAATGGTGCCCGGGAAACTAATGACCCCTTCAGCAAATCCATTATCTAAAAACAAAATGCATACATCAAAAGGGGAAGCATGCTTAAATAGTAGACGATTCATAAATTTGGTACTATTATATAAAGAGATGGAAATTAGTCACTCACCTCATTGAATCCGAAAGTTACACTCCTTTCCTCGATCCCGATTGTATCTGTAATGCCCAAGTTGAGGAGAATTTGCACAACACTACTCGTCACGCTAGGCAATATTTGAAGATCATCAGTAATGATTAAGGATGCTTTACTTGTAATAAACACCCCGCCACCACCATCGTCCATGTGAGAGTAAATTTTTTTGTCCAATGGTTTTCCGCAATCGCATTTCAATCCACTGAAGTACATGATCACATTCGGAAATTTACTAAACCAACAATTTTTGCCTCCACATTTGAAGTATGTTGTGGGCGGCATGTCGTCAATGTTGATTTTCAACAGACGACATTCGACCTCGGACGACCTTATCGGGTTGAGCAGCAGGTTCTTACAGTCCTCTGACAAGAAAAGGTCATTGTCCAAATTGCGTAAGCCATTATACAAAGTGGTTAAGCTTCCTACAACAGGGGCCTTATCACCATAGTGTTTATTCAAGACTCGGACAATAGTCCCCAATGGCAACGTCAGGAAGCTCAACAAAACATCTGCGAAATCGCCATCTGCCTCCACATAAAGAACCTTAGTCTTTTGCTTGTTTATAATGGCTTTCAAGGTGAACTTGAAATCTTCGGGGTTAGACATTCTGTAGAGAGGTTTGTGTACAATTGTAAGAGGGTCGAAAAAAGGATCGATAACTAGCAATATCAAGACTATGCTGTTCTCATTTTTAAACATGAGAAAAGCGGGAAAAATTGAAGAGATGAAAACACTACACCTTCCGCTTTATTTTAGTATGAACTGCCTGAATATAAGCAACCCTAAGTCAGGTCACAGCTCATGAACATGTACGTGCATATACTTAACTAGTTTAATTTGTCAATCCTTGGATAATTAATTCACATCTCCATGCATCATGTTCCCATAATCCAATGTTCTGATCGATATTTAAGATATAGACATTATTATACTGCATTTGGTACGCAACCAATGTAAATATAATGATATGCTCAACTCGACTAGTATTATGATTCAAAACACAAAAGCATTGCAAACAGAGTAACGATAATTGCAAGATGTATTTGAAATTTGTAACGCCCCGGATTCTCATAGAGCAAAATATGACAATTTAAAGAGGCTCTAACGAAATTTGAGCAATATTTGCCAAAAAATCAGTACTCTAGTTTTTAAAATAAAGACATGACAAAGCCAATACTAACGGTCGCAAGAATAGCAATAACTTAAAATCCAATACCCTCTAACATAAAGTATAATGCTATTTTAACAACTTCGAATAGTAAAATGTTTTATACTTAACGGTACTCAATTCCAAACATTTGTAAAGAAATAAACTTCTAATAAAACGACATTTTGTAAAATTTTCAAAGCACGCAAAACTATAATCATTTATTGGATAATAAGGAAATGACAAGTAACGAGTTATAATATTTTATTGTGTCCCACTGCCAGCAAGCACACCACGGAACTTCTTGACCTAAACTCTCAAGTGCACCTATTTCATTAGCGCGTCGGCCCATATATATATTCGCCCGAAGGCCATATGACATGTACATACAATAATAACAATAACAATATCATGCGATTAAAGTGTAGAAATGCCCACCTCGAATAGTAGCTCGTGAAATTACTTGAAACTATGCTTGCATTGTGTAAAGACCTTGTCCTACAACAAAATGCAACTTGACTTAATAGATGGCTCGACTCGGAATAAAGAACTTAAGGGAACATATAACTTTAGTAAAATTATAACTAGAATATGGAATAAAAAAGGTTTCGGTCGAGGCTTGATGATGGTTAAGATAAAGGTTCGGTAGTCGGGTCAATGCTATATTACCGGTGCCCATGGCAAAACCTTTCCTCACTCACAGACCAAAACACACAAATCTATTTTCCCCCAAATTTCTAGCAGCAGACCTAATTTTCACAAAGCACAACCCTCAATCACTTTCCAGTTGGACCAATTCAAACAATCAGCTACCCAAGTTTCTCCTCTGCACACTCGAAATTCCAACTCCTAAACACCACAAAATTAGGTACGGATGAAATGTAACGGAGATCAGCGCCTGGGGGCGGATTCTCAGCGGCGGAAGCGCGGCGACCGGTGGATGGTCGACGGCCGTCTGATAAACATGGCCGAAAACAATGGCTATCGGCCGAATCAAGCGATTTGGGCTGTAGTTTTCTAAGGACTTGTGAAGGGGATAAATCTGTATGTTTCAGACAAAATAAAAAAAAAAGGAAGACGAGGGAAGGGTTTGTTTTACCTCGATTGCCGATGACTGCGGATGAAACTGAGAGACAGAGAGAGTAGAGGCAACACACTGTTGAAAAGATTTGTACTGTATTTATAGCTACTTAATTAAAAAATCGCATCCACGTCAGCTTCAAAATGAGTCGATCCGCTCACGAGCGTTCAAGTCAACGCTCGACTCGAGGCCGAGCTTGTAGTTTATAATTTCGAGTGCTCGACAAGTCTCTCGATTATACATAAAATTATCCAAATACTTTTAACAAGACATTTTGTTATGCAAATTTTGAGCCGAAATCAAGCAAATTTCAAATTAATCTCGAGCATCTGCGTTTTTTTGTTCAGTCGAGCATGGTCTAAAGTGTTCAACTTTGTCGAACTACTCGGTAAGGATAATGCTCGACCCAACTCGTTTTCCAATACACAAACCCGATATGAAGAGTCGTGCCTCTTCTTTTAACAGAATTTCATTTGTCCACATAATTGATCTTATTTGTGACATCATCATCTTCAGGTCATATGAAGTCATTCTCAAAGAGTTCATAAAAGAATGCACTGAATCTCAAGGTTAGTTCAACTTTCCTTGGGAAATGGAAGGTCAAGGGTAATACATAGACTCAGGAATGTTGTGAGACAGACTCTTGGACAACCCTTTTTGCCATATAAATAGTCCTTCATGCATTGAAATCTTAATGCTCACATGACCCTGAGATAAAAGCTCAATCCTCTGTTACACCCCAAATCAAGATACAACAATGTCTGCTACTAAGGATGTCCAGTTTACTTTGAAAGTCATGATAAATAGAGATAAAACTAAAGTCCTCTTTGCAGAAGCCGACAGCGATTTTACCGACGTACTGTTAAGTTTCCTCACATTGCCATTGGGGAAGATTGCGAAAATCCTTGTGGAACACTATGGAGACAGCACACCGGCAGTCTGTAGCTTGACCGCTTTGTACAATAGCCTTGCCGATCTTGATGTGCTCCATTTTCATTCAGAGACCAGTAAACAAATGCTGCTAAACCCGAGAAGCGTGTTTGATAAAGAATGCCGTAAGCTGAAGCTGAATCTTTGTGATTCCAAGCCCACCAAGTACTTTACATGCGGACAGGCGTCCATTGGGGAGCACAATTTCAGCATGTACTATGATACTGTTAGATGTGATTGTGGGAAAACAATGAGCACAGAAACAAACTTTATATCATCTGAGGCTGCTGAAGATGGCGATGATCGAGCTTTTTGCACAAAAGGTGCTTCCTTTATAATCGGTGATGATATGCTGGTGGCACCTAATGTAGCGGGGTCGGTGTTGAGGACTCTAGCGGAACTTGGTGTTAGGGACATCAAAGGGGCTGAGATGAGGAATGTGACGTTCGGATATAATGAGGTGAGTCTTTATTCTACTGTAATGAATTTTCTGAATTAATTATGTGTGTTTTGATATTTTGTATTTGCTAAATTCATTTTGGATTTAAAAAAAAAATAATAATAATCACCACAAGAGCTTTTTACTAATACAATGGAGGGGAGAAGATAATCGAGTGACTGATTGATTTTTATTACTGTTGTCTTTGCTCTTTGAACTAGATTATAGATATGCTGAGAGGCATGTTTGTGTCACGGACTCCTTTGACCGATGTCATAATCGGCAAAGCTCAAACTAACTCTGGAGTTTCCATACCAAAGACAAACGGCAAAGCTCATCAAAGAAACTCTGGATTTTTCACACCAAAGACAGAGGAAGAAACTGTTTCCAAATCTGAGAAGACGATGATATTGAAAGTGATGATACAAAAATCTACACAAAAGTTCATGTTTGCGCAAGCAGAGGATGATTTTGCCGATTTTCTCTTTAGTTTGCTCACGATCCCACTCGGTGGAGCTTTGTCACTTCTGGGGACCAACACTGGTGTTACAAGTTTAGACAAGTTTTACGTGAGTGTGGAAAGTATTAATGGAGACAAGTACTTGACTAAAGACAGGACCAAATTTCGGAAAACCGAACTTCCTATCGGGTATATGTCCCCAAACCAACTTCTCCCTCTAACTGAAGGTGGAGTTCCTGAACTTCATTTTGTTGGAGCCAGTGGACTTCTCTTACCTGAACTTCATTCGTCTCCTTTAACTGTGACAAATACAACGCCTTCTTTGAAACGTGCGCCATATGCAAACCCTTTTTATTCTAATAATGTGACACATAGAACGTCCAATTTGGTTCGTCTCAAGTCTCCAAAAGGCAATGGGAATTACGTGAAGGGACCGACAATGTATATGGTGACCGATGATTTAAGCGTGACTCCATTATGCATGACCTCAAGCCTTTCTATTTTGGACCGGCTGGGAATCTCATTATCTGATGTCGAAGAATTGGAGCTTAACATTGGATTGGAAGAGGTAACTATGACGATACATTATATCGCGTGTTCATTTCGACCGTTCGATTTGTTTTCATGATTAGAGTTTATTATTATTATTATTATTATTATTATTATTATTATTATTATTATTATTATTATTATTATTATTATTATTATTATTATTATTATTATTATTATTATTCCTTTCAGTTACTTAGAGTTTGTTCTTATCTCTACTGTAGGCTCTGAGCATTTTGAAGGCATCTCTTAACTCGACTTCGGCCCTGACCAATGCCCTTTCTGGTCCATCACCAAAAAAGCAATCACCGAAAAAGCGTGTTAAAATAGAACACTGAGGCCAATGCCGAAGGTTCCTGCAATAGTGCATGTCATCTAAACTATCAATTATTGTTAGTCATGCCCTGTCAATTTGCAATTATTGTTGTTCTGTTTACAATGAATTTGTTTTCTGAATCGTAATCGTAGTCGAGTTGAACATATCATTGTATTTACATCTGTTGTGTACCAAATGCAATATAATCATGTATATATTAGAAATATCGATCAAAACATTGGATTATGGATATCCATATGGCTAAAGCAAAACGAATTGATTACCAGTTAAGTTCTAGTGCTCGGCAAGTCACTCGCATATATGTAAAATGCTGGAATTAACTGTGGAGATGAATTTAGAGAGTGGAGTTTTGAATTTTGTGGGAATTATAATTTACAGAGGGACACAGAGGAGTTAGATGAAATTCCAATTTTTCTAAAGTTTTTTAATCAGACTTGTAACAGTTCAAATTTTGATTATTTTTTGTTTCTCATATGTTATCCATGGGACACTTGCTACAAACACTATGATTTTGATAAACAATGTAAAAACATATCTTACATTAGCTCATTTGTACCATGATCCTTGACTCAGTTTTCTTAATCTTTTCATTATTTCTCATCTAACTGCTTTGTTAACCTACACATGAGACAAGACACGAATTTCTCCTGCCATGATCATGAGTTGGACTTGCCGTCTTCCTCCTCCTTCTACCCGCTCTCATCATCTTCCTCCTCTTAAACGGTGCCGTATTCCTGCAAAACTTGGTTTCGATTTGATGCATAACAACAACAACATCAACAATGAGCATCTCATGATTAGAGGTTCTCGTATCCCCGCAAAGCTTGGTCCCGATTTGATGCATAACGACACTGAGCATCTCATGATTATGGTGGTCGCAGATGATGAATGTTCTCTTCTCTCTACGCAAAACAACTCCATCACACTACTACAATCATCAGCTAAAAATAATAATAATACTCTTCCAAACTTCTCCCGACTCACCTACGAATACGAAAGGCGTGAAGTTTGGGCGTCGTGCAACCCATGGATATTGTTTGGGCCATCACTATCACTAGATGATGATGATGACGACGATGATGATGTAGATACGCTTCTTCTGTGAAAGTCAAGGTCTAATGAAAATTAGTGAAAGTGACCCTTGGATTATTTTTGTGCTTATAAAAATGAGAGACCAACAACATAATCTTGATATTGCTATAGTCATCAATCCTTTTTTATCTGACCCTTTTTCTATTGTACATAAACCTCTCTACAGAATGTCTAACCCCAAAGATTTCAAGTTCACCTTGAAGGCCATTATAAACAAGCAAAAGACTAAGGTTCTTTACGTGGAGGCCGATAGCGATTTCGCAGATGTGTTGTTGAGCTTCCTGACGTTGCCATTGGGTACTATCGTTCGAGTCTTGAACAAACACTATGGTGATGAGGCCCCTGTTGTAGGAAGCCTAACCACTTTGTACAATGGCTTACGCAATTTGGACAATGGTTTTTTCTTGTTGGAGGACTGTAAGAACCTGCTGCTCAACCCGATAAGGTCGTCTGAGGTTGAATGTCGTCGGTTGAAAATCAACGTTGACGACACGCCTCCCACAAGGTACTTCATATGTGGAGACACAAACTGTTTTCCGACTGTAAGCATGTACTTCAGCGGATTGAAATGCGATTGCGGAAAGCCGTTGGACAAAAACATTTACGTGAGAGGCGTGGACGATGGTGGCGGCGGGGTGTTTATTGCAAGTAAAGCATCCTTAATCATTACTGATGATCTTTAAATATTGCCTAGTGCTGTTGTGCAAATTCTCAGCAACTTAGGCATTACAGATACAGTCGGGATTCAGGAAAGGAGTTTGACTTTCGGATTCAATGAGGTGAGTGATTAATTTCCATCTCTTTAGATAATAATACCAAATTTATGAGTCTTCTACTGTTTAACTAAGCAAGCTTTATTTTTAGTAGATAATGGATTTGCTGAAGGAGTTATTAGTTTCTCGGGCACCACTCACGGAACTTATTCTCCACCAAAAGCCGATGAACCACGCGACAGGTGTCATACCAGTTGATCTGATCAAAAAACAGATGAAACCTTTCAGTGCTAAGAAAGTTACTGTGAAAGCCATTGTATCGGCTAATAAGCTACTGTTTGCTGAAGTTGATGGTCATTTCGTGGGTTTCCTATTTAGCCTGCTGGCTCTTCCCTTAGGAAGGGTCGAGTGGCTAATGGACTGTCACTTGTCTTACAAATATAGACAATTTGTACAAAAGCGTATCGAATATTGGAATCCACAAGTATTTGAAGAACATAGACAAAACCAAAGACCAGCTACTGCAGCCTAAGTTACCAATGTGTTACTATTCAAGAACACTCTCTCTCTCTCACTAACTGAAATATATGTTCCTGATTTTTATTGTTTTTATGATAAAGAAGGCTTTCTGTCACCTTTACCCTCGTTGCACCAATTTTTTTGTTTCTATGTGTCTTCTTATAAGTTTCCGGAAGGCAATGTGAGGAAGAGTAATGGCCAATGGGTGTCTAATTCTACAGGCAAGCAAAATATGTAAAAGGACAAACTATGTATATGGTGACCGACGATTTAACTGTGACTCCCTTGTCTTCCACCTCCGGCCTTTCCGTTTTCAATAGCCTTAAAATCCCTTTGTCCAAAGTCAAGGAACTCGAGCTGGCTGTTGGTTTGGAAGAGGTTACATTTGACTGTGAATATGCTCTTTTGCTCTTTATCCTGATTTATACTGATAATCGATTCGTTTTTGCTTTTTGGTGC
This sequence comes from Striga hermonthica, assembly GCA_902706635.1. Lineage (NCBI taxonomy): Eukaryota > Viridiplantae > Streptophyta > Magnoliopsida > Lamiales > Orobanchaceae > Striga > Striga hermonthica. The sequence goes on from CACSLK010003174.1 coordinate 1,767,819, forward strand.
AGGCTCTGAGCATACTTGAAAGCATCTCTGACTTCGTCTCGCGCCTTAACAGATGGCCTTATCACTGCATTTTTAATGAAAAAACCGAAGCAAGAGGGCTGAAGATATATGTGACCCCAGCTGGTGCTCGTGCAATAGTTTTCATTACTAGTCTTACTTTTTTGTAATTTCATATTGCGGTTTCATGTCACAATTTTCAAGACACTCAGCGAATATATGAAATTAAGATTGCCTATTTTGATGTTATCTACTCCTATGACTGAACTGGGCTTCTACGGCTATCAATAATGCCTAAAAAATGTTCGTATAACGTGATAGTAAAAGGACTTCCGTTTAATTTTAGTATGAACTGCCTGATATAAGCAAAATAGAAATTTTAACATGATATTGATTAACCGTAAGTCAGGTCACAGATCACGAACATGTACGTGCATATACTTAACTAGTTTAATTTGTCAATCCTTGGATAATTGATTCACATCTCCATGCATCATGTTCCCATAAAATCCAAGGTTTTGATCGATATTTCAAATATAGACACGATTATATTGCATTTGGAACGCATATTGCATTTGGTACGCAACAGATGTAAATATGATGATATGTTCAACTCGACCAGGGTTATGATTCAGAGCACAAAAGCATTGCAGACAGAGTAAGGATAATTGGCAAGATGTATTTGAGATTTGACAGGGCATGACTCAACATTAAGGGGAACCCGAAATCTTTAAAGCAGAAGCGACAAATTTTCCTGTTTCGATGTGTTTTTTTAAATATGAAACTCCCGTGGACATATGAAAGTTTAGATGAGATTTTTGCATACGTTAAATAAAGCATGGAATTGTATATGCATAAGCAAGGTTGATTTTGCATTTGCATTTTAATTTGCTGGAGAAAGAAACTTACTCTATAGAAGTATTCTGGCATCATTGATATACCACACGGTGAACTAAAGCCAGTTGAACTGTACTATTGCTGAAGAACTCATTATCAACAAGATAAAGAATAAGAAGTTCAATATAAAGAATTAGAGTTCAAACTAAATTTTGAATAGAGCAAACTTCTGGACCAAAAATTAAATTTTGTCACAATTTTATAAACCAAACCAAACCAAACATACTTAATTATGAGGAGAAAACATAGATCACCAAAACTGTAGTACTGATTAGGAACAACAACCATCAAGAGAACCTTCACCATGGGTCTCAGTGTTCTTGTTTCACACGCTTTTTCGATTAGGAACAACAACCATCAAGAGAACCTTCACCATGGGTCTCAGTGTTCTTGTTTCACACGCTTTTTCGGTGACGGACGGAAAAGGCCATTGGTCAGGGCGGAAGTTGAGGTAAGAGATGCCTTCAAAATGCTCAGAACCTACAGTGGATATAAGAACAAAATCAACTAATGGAAGGGGGGAAAAAATTCTCATCATGAAAACAAATCAAATGAAATATATAGTTACCTCTTCCAATCCAATGTTAAGCTCCAATTCTCGGACATCAGACAAGGGGATTCCCAGCCGGTCCAAAATAGACAGGCTTGAGGTCACACACAATGGAGTGACGGTTAAATCATCCGTCACCATATACATTGTTGGCCCCTTCACGTAATTCCCATTGCCTTTTGGAGATTTGTAACGAAGCAACCTGGACCGCCTATATGTAATGGTTGAAGGAGACAAATAACCATTACACCGATAATATTCAGAGGGCCTACTATAATGAAGTTCACGATATCCTCCTTCGGTTAGAGGGAGAAGTTGGTTTGGGGACATATATCCAATAGGTAGTCGCGTATCCCGTAATTTCGCCTTTGTATCTTTAGTCTTCAAGTACTCGTCGCCATTAATATTTTCTACACTCGTGTAGAAATTGTCTAAACTCGTAGCGCCAGTGTTGGTCCCCAGAAGTGACAAAGCTCCACCGAGTGGGATCGTGAGCAAACTAAAGAGAAATTCGACAAAATCATCCTTGGCTTGCGCAAATATTAACTTTTGCGTAGATTTTTGTAGCATTACATTCAATATCATCTTCTTCTCACAGTTGGAAACAGTAGTTTCCTCTGTCTTGGGGATGAGAACTCGAGAGTTACTTTGAGCTTTGCCGATTATGACGTCGGTCAAAGGAGTCCGTGACACGAACATGCCTTGAAGCAAATCTATAATCTAGTTCAAAGAGCAATGACAACGGTAACAAAAATCAACGGGTCCCTCAATTATCTTGGCACCTCGGTTTTAATTAGTAAAATGCTCTTTAAGTTATTTGTTGAAATCCAAGTAATGGATTTAGCAGATATATAATACTAAACACACTATATGTTGAAATCCAATTAATATATTTAGCAGATATATAAATATCAAACACACATAATACAAAGTTCAATACAATAGAATGAAGACTCACCTCATTATATCCGAATGTCACATTCCTCATCTCGGCTCCTTTGGTGTCCCTAATACCAAGTTCTGCTAGAGTCCTTAAGACTGACCCCGTCAGCGCCAACCGCATATCATTACTGATTATAAAGGAAGCACCTTTCCTGCAAAAAGCTTGATCATCATTGCCATCTTCAGCAGCCTCAGATGATAAAAATTTTGTTTCTTTGCTCATAGTTTTCCCACAATCACATCCAACAGTATCATAGTACATGCTGAAATTGTGCTTCCTACTCTTCGGCCGTCCGCATGTAAAGTACTTGGTCGGCTCGGAATCATTAAGGTTCAGCTTCAGCTTACAGCATTCGTTATCAAACACGCTTCTCGGGTTTAGCAGCATTTGTTTACCTGTCTCTGTATGAAAATGAAGCACATCAAGATCGGCAAGGCTATTGTACAAAGAGGTCAAGCTACCGACTGCCAATGGTGTGTTGTCTCCATAGCGATCCACGACGATTTTCGCGATCTTTCCCAATGGCAATGTCAGGAAGCTCAGCAAAATGTCAAAAAAATCGCTGTCGGCCTCTGCAAAGAGAACCTTGGTTTTATCTTTATTGATCATGACTTTCAAGGTAAACTGTACATGATTCTTAGGAGCAGACATTGTTGTATCCTGATTTGGGGTGTAACAGAGGATTGAGCTTTTATCTCAGGGTCATGTGAGCATTAAGATTTCAATGCATAAAGGCTATTTATAATTAAGGCTAAAAGGGTTGGCCAAGACTACTCTGTCCTACAAGATTCCTGAGTCTTTATGTATTACCCCTGACCCTTTAATGTGTTCCAGCAGTCTTTAATGTGTTCTCAAACTGAAGTACTCATTAAAGACTGCTATTAGGCACGCTTAATGGTTCTCAACCTCGAGTTCCATTATGCATTTTCCAAGTTTCAATACAAATGCTTATGTGAGTCAGACAACGATTAGGCAGATTGACCCGACATAGTTTTGAATAGTACATTTATATTGTGATTGATAGAAACTGTATTTTTAACTTTATTCGAAATAAGTCGATTAATCCCAAGAGCTTTCATATTGAATAATCAAGAATTATAACCGAATAGCGGAAGCATACCTGATGAATTCATGTTGCCTGATTAATTAAATTTGGGATTTGGAAAATCTTCCAAAAGACCGTGAATTATTCCTTATATTTCCTTCAGACGTACGAAAAAAAGAACTTTAGCTTATTTTCCTTATCAGAAAGATGATGCCCAATACCCTCTTTATAATGATTAATAATACTAATCACATTTAATAATGATAGTGTCGGCAAACAACTACCAACAACTTTCATTTATTTATTATTATTATTATTTTAATTATTCTTTATGGGTTATCCGAATGGGCATCACTTTATTTTCACGGCTTTTGGATACTCCACCCATAAATAATTTTGACCCAAATTATTTGTTATTTAGGTCCTTAAGTTTAATATTATTATTTGTTACGTCACCAAATAATAATATTACCGAGTGTCCACATTTAATCATTCCACAATCTAAATTAAGTTCCTTAGCCAATGTACAATAATTTGATCACTTTATTTTGGCTAAACAATATAATGACCCAATGTATTAATTACACATATTTAATCCCAAATAGATCTAACAATCTCCCACTGGATTAAACATGTGTCCTGATAATACATTATACCTTATGAGCTCAAAATATGGTCATTATTACAGAACTTAAACAATCTGGTCCATTAATCACAATAATATAGGACTAAAGCAGTTTTCGCCGTATAGACACAACTAAACTATCAATAATCACATATATCACCATGATTAAATGACATAGATCAAATTGTGGAACATGTGGCATGAAAATTACATGAATGTGATCAACACATGTCAATTTTCAACTAGTCCAAACTTTATGAGATCGTTAAGTACCAAAACATAATGTACAAAGTGTCATGAACCAAAACTTTATTTCTGATCAGAATAAGTGCTTTATGTATCATCGAATAAAAATGACAAAATATGTAGCAAATACTCCCACTAGAGTGAAGCTTCCTGAATATGTAACACACCCATATGAGCAGTATGCTCGTAAAATACCAAAGGTGTCACACCTTTAGTTAGGGGATCTGCTAACATAGCTTTTGTCCCTAAGTGTTCGATGGAAATTTGACCACTTTGTACCCTCTCCTTCACAGCTAGGAACTTAATGTCAATATGCTTTGACTTAGGCGAGCTCCTATTGTTGTTGGAGTACAGAACGACTGATTTATTGTCACAAAAAAATCTTAATAGGTCTTTCAACCTCCGGAATGATTCGCAGCCTTGTGACAAAATTCCTTAATCAAATTCCCTGTTGTGATGCTTCAAAATACGCCACAAACTCAGCTTCCATAGTGGAAGTGGTAACAAGTGTTTGTTTAGCACTACGCCAGGAAATGACACCACCAGCCAACATAAATAAGTACCCAGACGTAGATTTTCTACTGTCTTGGCACCCAGCAAAATCGGAGTCAGAATATCCAACGATCTCCAAATGATCTAATCTCCTATATGTGAGCATATAATCCTTAGTTCTCTTAAGGTACCTCATCACCCTTTTGGCTGCTTTCCAGTGATCCAATCCAGGATTACTAAGGTATCTACCCAACACACCAATTATGTACGCAATATACGGACGCGTACATACTTGAGCATACATTAGGCTCCCAACCGCTGAGGCGTAAGGGACCTTTTGCATTTCCTGGATTTCCAAATTTCCTTTTTGGGCATTGACTTAGGCTAAATTTGTCTCCTTTAGCCACATGGGTATTTCCTGGTTTGCAGTTCTGCATGCCAAATCTCTCAAGCACTTTATCGATATAGCTCTTTTGTGATAACCCTAGAATACCTCGAGATCGCTCTCGGTGTATCTGGATTCCTAATACAAAAGACGCTTCACCAAGATCTTTCATTTCGAAATTATTCGAAAGAAATTTCTTAGTTTCGTGCAACATGCACATATCGTTTGTGGCAAGCAGAATGTCATCCACATATAAAACCAGAAAAATAAATTTACTCCCACTGAACTTGTGATAAACACAATCATCAACAACATTCATTTCAAAACCGTACGAGATAATTATTTGATGAAATTTGTGATACCACTGTCGAGACGCTTGTTTGAGCCCATAGATAGATTTTCTTAATTTACAAACCATTTTCTTCGGGTCATCGACCTCAAAGCTTTCTGGTTGTACCATATAGATCGTCTCATCAATGTCACCATTGAGAAACGCCGTCTTTACATCCATCTGATGTAGCTCCAAATCAAAATGTGCCACTAGAGCCATGATTGTTCTAAAAGAGTCCTTCGAAGATACTGGAGAAAAGGTCTCTTTATAGTCAATCCCTTCCTTTTGAGTATAGCCTTTAGCCACAAGACGTGCTTTATACCTCTCCAATTGCCATTTGCATCTCGTTTGGTTTTAAAAATCCATTTGCAACCAACGGGTTTGGCACCTTCTGGCAATGGGACAAGTTCCCAAACCTTATTGTCTTGCATTGACTTATACTCTTCACGCATCGCTTCAATCCATTTATTTGAGTTGGGATCCTTCATGACTTGTTTGAGGTTGATTGGATCATCCTCATTCAAGCCATCCACACTCTCATTTTCTTGAAGAAATACCAAATAATCATCCGGAATGGCATTTCTACGTTCTCTAGTGGATCTCCACAAATGCGTTGGCTCTTGAACTATGTGTTCTTGAGTTTGTTGAGTTTGCTCTATAGGTACATGTTGAGGTTCGAGTTCAAAATGAACAGTCTCCTCAATTGTATCTTGAAATTGTATGGGAGCTGGAATGACTATTTCCTCTTGAGGGATCGGGTCAACCACTTTGGTGATTTCTTGATCTTCAAAAGTAAAGTCTGAAACTGTATTTCTCCCCCCAAACTCAACATCCTCAAAGAACGTGGCAGTGCCCGTCTCAAAAATATTTCTTGATGTGGGATCATAAAATTTATACCCCTTTGACCGTTCCGAGTAACCAATGAAATAACAGCTAACCGTACGAGGAGTTAGCTTTGGTTCATTTGGCCTATAAGGCCTCGCCTCAGCTGGACAACCCCACACCCTAAAATGCCGTAAGCTAGGCTTGCGCCCAGTTCAAAGTTCATAGGGTGTTTTAGCAGTCGCCCTAGTTGGTACTCGATTTAGGATGTAGACTGTAGTCTTTAGTGCTTTGTTCGCTAATTATTTTTGCTATCCGCAAGTGTACGGCGTAGCTATAGATAGTGGCGAGCAAGGTCGTATTCCACAGAGATTGTAATTAAATTAATTAAGTACTAAAATAATGACGATTAAATATTATTTAGACTAACGAATGAGATGATGATTTTAAACTATGAAATTAAACTAAGAACTAATTTAATAAAAATAAATCAAGATATAAAAGATAGATTCTAGGTTATGCTTTCCTCGGAAT
>CACSLK010003174.1:1849076-1861345 GCA_902706635.1 Striga hermonthica
TAATGAAGAGGCATTCTATACGAGACATTTTTTATTAGTTTTTGTCCAATGATTGAATAGCTTGAGCCAAAATACATAGTTTGTTTATTTTTATAGTTGGTTTATATCATTTGTTTCATTTAGACTTAAATTTGAGGTCATCTAAAAGTTTGGACTAAATTATCTGCCTACATTGTAATCTCTTTATTGATCCATGTATGCAATTATAAATTTTTATAAATAAAACTAGCATAATGTGTTAACTATTGTTATCTTTTTATTATTATAACACGTATTTTTTCTTTAAGATAATGACAACAATATATTATCACTGCTAAATCTTTGCAGTAGATCAAATTCAATATTACTTACAATAATGCATCAACTACTTTTGTTTTCATATATCATAAATGTTAGTTTTATCAAATATTTTTTACTCTTTTATAATTTATATAATAGTATTTAGATGTCTTTTATTATCATTTAACAAAATTCTATCAATGTCATATCTAAAAAATTATATTAAATTACATTCCGCATTACATGCAAAAAATAAGTAATTTGTTATTGACATGAATGTTAACGATTATTGTGAATATTTTTAAGTTTACAAAATGTGATCCATCTTGCACGTCATTCTGATCACCACCGGACTTATTTTGCAAATAAATAAAATTTAAATTTATTTTGCCAATTAAAAAAATTCAAATACATCTGGACCTAATTTGAAATTAAATTCATGCTATTCAAAATGGAGTCATTTTTATAATTTTTCTTGAATATTTAATTTATATATTTTAATTTTAATTGGCTCATATGTGTTATTTCAATTATTTTATATCACTTTATCTATGTAATAATAATGTCTTCAGTTATTCACAAATGTAGAAAGTTATGTTATTATCAAGTCATTTTTAGGGAAAAAGTTTTAAGAAGTATCATTAATGTGACAAATACCAATTTTCATCGAATCATAAATATTTTTTTAACTTAAATTTGTTTAATTTGAAAATATTTATGAAAATTACATATAGTATTCTATAATCACCACCAGTTATATTTTGTTATTCTATAATCACGATTTGTGTTGTCTGATAATTATTATTTATGATGATAATTGTAACAATGAATCCAATTCATCCACTAATAATATTATATTTAGAGAAACATTTTAAAATATAATGAATAAAATTTTCATCCTACTTTTTTTATTATCTCTACAAATATTTTATGAATAATTTGTATTTATTTAAATTATAATTTATTCACATCATTTCTTAACACCAGGCCGCGCAACGCGCGGGTCACGTACTAGTCATATCTTATATCCTCCCTATATATAATTAAAAAAAACATAACTTTTCTCAATTCAACATAAGCAAATCAATGAAAATAATATATTTTTAAAAATTTTATGAACAAAAGTTGACTCGACAATTTTATTAATGAATTTATGATTGTAAATATTTAATTAAAATATTAATTAAATAAATATAAATAAATATAATATAATATAGGATATACAAATATTTGATATATAATGCGTCAGATGATCGAAAAAATTCTATACTTTATATTATGTCTTTTTTGACAAATCTACAATTAAGAACATGTTAAAAAACAAGATTATAAAGTTTTAAAAAAAATATTAAATATAAAAAATAATATGAATGATAACTAAGTTGTGACACGTACTAATAAATATAAAAGAAACTAATAAACAAAAATAATATAATTAATATAACTAAATATAAACCTTCTAAAAATATACTTATCGATTTAGTCGAACTGAGTTATTAAACGCTTGTTAGTTTTTTGTTCTAATTAATTTTATGTGTAAATTTGAGGTGATAGACAATAGTTATTTGTACATTTATACATGTAGATTAGAAAAAAATCTTTATTATTCTAATTTTAAATAACTTTTTTATTTACTATATTAGTTCTTTTAATATAATATATAAGTATCATATTGAACAGATAAAACAAGAAATATTTTAATTATATAATATTTAATATGTAAAAAATGTAACTCAATTGGTAAATTAATAGGTAATCTTGGGATAAAATAATGAGTGATTTCTGAAAAAAAAAAATTATAGAAATTAAAAAGTTCACGTGTTTAATATATTTTTAATAGAAAAATTGTAAACAATTATTCAATAAATACTACATAAAAAATATAAGAAATCTTATATCCTCATTATATATAATTAAAAAGCATAACTTTTTTCAATTCAACATAAGCAAATTAATGAAAATAATATATTTTTAAAAATTTTATGAACAAAAGATGACTCGACAATATTATTAATGAATTTATGAATTGTAAATATTTAATTAAATTATTAATTAAAAAATTGTAATTAAAGATAATATAATATAGGATATACAAATATTTGATATATAATGAGGCAGATGATCGAAAAAATTCTATACTTTATGTTATGTGTTTTTTGACATTCTACAGTTAAGAACATGTGAAAGAACAAGATAAAGTTTTAAAAAATTAAATATAAGAAATAATATGAAAAATAACTAAGTTGTGACACATACTAATAAATATAAAACAAACTAATAAACAAAAATAATATAATTAATATAACTAAATATAAACCTTCTAAAAATATACTTATCGATGTAATGAATTGGGTTGTTAAACGCTTGTTAGTTTTTTGTTCTTTTTAATTTTATATGTAAAAATTGAGGTGATAGACAATAGTTATTTGTACATTTATACATATAGATTAGAAAAAATTAATCTTTATTGTTCTAATTTTAAATAACTTTTTTATTTACTATATCAGTTTTCTTAATATAATATAAAAGTATCATATTGAACAGATAAAACAAGAAATATTTTAATTATATAATATTTAATATGTAAGAATTGTAACTCAATTGGTAAATTAATAGGTAATCTTGGGATAAAATAATGAGTGGTTTATGAAAAAAAAATTATAGGAACTAAAAAGTTCACGTGTTTAATATATTTTAATAGAAAAATTGTAAACACAATTACTCAATAAATACTACATAAAAAAATATAAGAAATCTTATATCCTCCCTATATGTAATTAAAAAACATAACTTTTCTCAATTCAACATAAGCAAATCAATGAAAATAATATATTTTTAAAAAATTTATGAACAAAAGTTGACTCGACAATATTATTAATGAATTTATGAGTTGTAAATATTTAATTAAAAAATTGTAATTAAATATAATATAATATATGATATACAAATATTTGATATATAATGAGGCAGATGATCGAAAAAATTCTATACTTTATATTATGTCTTTTTTGACAAATCTACAGTTAAGAACATGTGATAGAACAAGATAAAGGTTTAAAAAAAATATTAAATATAAGAAATAATATGAATAATAACTAAGTTGTGACACATACTAATAAATATAAAACAAACTAATCAACAAAATAATATAATTAATATAACTAAATATAAACCTTCTAAAAATATTCTTATCGATGTAATCGAACCGAGTTGTTAAACGCTTGTTAGTTTTTTGTTCTTATTAATTTTATGTGTAAATTTGAGGTGATAGACAATAGTTATTTGTACATTTATACATGTAGATTAGAAAAAAAAAATCTTTATTATTCTAATTTTAAATAACTTTTTTATTTACTATATTAGTTTTTTTAATATAATATATAAGTATCATATTGAACAAATAAAACAAGAAATATTTTAATTATATAATATTTAATATGTAAGAAATCTAACTCAATTGGCAAATTAATAGGTAATCTTGGGATAAAATAATGAGTGATTTCTGAAAAAAAAAATTATAGGAATTAAAAAGTTCACGTGTTTAATATATTTTTAATAGAAAAATTATAAACACAATTACTCAATAAATACTACATAAAAAATATAAGAAATCTTATATCCTCCCTATATATAATTAAAAAAACATAACTTTTCTCAACTCAACATAAGCAAATCAATGAAAATAATATATTTTTAAAAATTTTATGAACAAAAGTTGACTCGACAATATTATTAATGAATTTATGAATTGTAAATATTTTAATTAAAAAATTGTAAATAAATATAATATAATATAGGATATACAAATATTTGATATATAATGAGGCAGATGATAGAAAAAATTCTATACTTATATTATGTCTTGTTTGACAAATCTACAGTTAAAAACATGTGAAAGAACAAGATAAAGTTTTAAAAAAATATTAAACATGAGATATAATAAGAATAATAACTAAGTTGTGACACGTACTAATAAATATAAAACAAACAAATAAACAAAAATAAAATAATTAATATAACTAAATATAAACCTTCTAAAAATATACTTATCGATGTAATCGAACTGAGTTGTTAAATGCTTGTTAGTTTTTTGTTCTCATTAATTTTATGTGTAAATTTGAGGTGATAGACAATAGTTATTTGTACATTTATATATGTAGATTAGAAAAAAAAATCTTTATTATTCTAATTTTAAATAACTTTTTTATTTACTATATTAGTTTTCTTAATATAATATATAAGTATCATATTGAACAGATAAAACAAGAAATATTTTAATTATATAATATTTAATATGTAAGAAATGTAACTCAATTGGTAAATTAATAGGTAATCTTGGGATAAAATAATGAGTGATTTCTGAAAAAAAAAAAAAATTATAGGAACTAAAAAGTTCACGTTTTTAAAATATTTTTAATAGAAAAATTATAAACACAATTACTCAATAAAAACTACATAAAAAATATAAGAAATCTTATATCCTCCCTATATGTAATTAAGAACATAACTTTTTTCAAGTCAACATAAGCAAATCAATGAAAATATATATTTTTAAAAATTTTATGAACAAAAGTTGACTCGACACTATTATTAATGAATTTATGAATTGTAAATATTTAATTAAAATATTAATAAAAAAATTTAATTAAATATTATATAATATAGGATATACAAATATTTGATATATAATGAGGCAAATGATCGAAAAAATTCTATTCTTTATATTATGTCTTTTTTGACAAATCTACAGTTAAGAACATGTGAAAAAACAAGATAAAATTTTAAAAAAATATTAAATATAAGAAATAACATGAATAATAACTAAGTTGTGACACGTACTAATAAATATAAAACAAACTAATAAACAAAAATAATATAATTAATATAACTAAATATAAGCCTTCTAAAAATATACTTATCGATGTAATCGAACTGAATTGTTAAACACTTGTTAGTTTTTTGTTCTTATTAATTTTATGTGTAAATTTGAAGTGAGACAATTTTATTTGTACATTTATACATGTAGTTTAGAAAAAAAATCTTTTTTATTCTAATTTTAAATAACTTTTTTATTTACTATAATAGTTTTTTTAATATAATATATAAGTATGATATTGAATAGATAAAACAAGAAATATTTTAATTATATAATATTTAAAATGTAAGAAATGTAACTCAATTGGTAAATTAATAGGTAACCTTAAGATAAAATAATGAGTGATTTCCGAAGAAAAAAAATTATAGGAACTAAAAAGTTCACGTGTTTAATATATTTTTAATAGAAAAACTGTAAACAAAATTACTCAATAAATACTACATAAAAAATAATGTTTGAGAGGACTACAAAAATTTTGTTATACTGCAATGAAAAATTCAACGGTAATGTATTCTACTGAAAATTTCAACGAATATGTTGCTTTCATTGGCTATTCGAATAGAGTTCAAATTAAATTACATGAACTTTAGTGGATGTAAAGATTTCAATTACCTGAATTTCTATTGGAATTTATTTTTTGGACCATATTTCAATCGTTTAAAAAATTGTCATTGGTATTATGCAAAAATTCAATAGAAGTTCCATTGGAAAGATAATTGCAGTGATAGATCCAAAATAATTTCATATTGGGAGCATTATTTAGTTAATAGAAAAAAAAAAAAATACCATCAAAATAACATGTCATTGCAATTTATAAGTTATATTTTAAGAAACCAAAAGTCAAGATTTAATTATTTTTCAAAGCAAACAAGATACTTTGAAAAGTCTTTAATTATTTTATTAGTATTGTAATAACTAAATAAGGCGTAAGGAAGATGACAAAACTTATAACTCTCATTAAATCCAAAAGTAAAAATGCTGATAAAATTACTTAATGAACAATATCAATTGGAGCTGGCTAATGATAAATATAAAACATACTTAAGTTACACATATTTTTTTTTCCGAAACGATAGAAATATTATATATCAAAACGCACAACTGTGCAAACGCAGCCCAAGGCTGAATATTACAACCCAGAACTAAAAACTGAAAGGACGGATCGAAAGACCGCCTAGAGCCTCGCTAGCAACGCTAGAATAGAAACACACAACACACAACTAAAAACACTTACACACCAACTACGGACGCTCCCCACAGGAGAATAGAAACGCCCCCCACAGGGGAATCAGTACTGGGGCCAACGGCCCAAACCTAAAAATCAAGACCAAAAATCACGCACAGACTAAGAAACAAACCTAAACCACACAAACTAACAAAACACAAAAAGCCAAAGAAACACAAAACTAACAAAAAAAGAAAACACAAGCAACTAAACTAAACGAGCCCTTCCAAGTAACACACCTAGCCGAGCCAACGGGAACAAAGCGACTTAGAATCCGCAGCCAAAGAACCGACCCAGAAACTGCCCAAACCACACGGTTGCCTAACGGAGTCGAATCCCTAACCATGGAACAAAACGAAGCCACCCCGCACCACGGCCACATGACCCGAATGCCCCGAACGGACACCAGAGTGCCGCGGCCCCAGCCCCAACCCGAGACAGCATGGAAGATGCCCAAAGCCACCGCACCGCCGCATCCCTACTCCGACCGACACCACCGGTAAAAGAAAGAACGCGTCGACCCCTGCCAAGACAAGAGAAGGTGACCAAAACCATCAGCAACGCCCCAATCGCACAACCAGGAAGGTCGCCGAATTGAGTCGCGTTCCACCCCTGGAACCGCACCACGGCTCCACCACCACTCAACGGAGGAGCCATCACCCCGAATTGACAAGCCGTCGCCGTAGAAGACGCAGCCCTAACGCCGAAAGATGAAGCCCGAATCCATGGATAACGGATGGTAGAGCGGAAATTAGGGGGTAGAAGCCAAACTATCAAGGGCCGGCTATCGCCGGCGCAGCTCGATGGCCACTATGGAAGGCTGATGGCGGTGAATCTGAAGAAGCGAGGAGGGGGAATTTTTGGGGACGAGGGTTTAGAGAGAGAGGGGGAATTTTTTCTATCAAGGGGTTAAGTTACACATATATTTTAACTAGAACTTTTAAGTACATAATATATATACATATGTATATATCTATATATTCATATGTATATTTCTTTAAAAGTGGGTATGTTAAACTTAAAATTTTTTAGTTAAGATTTTCATTACTTTCTATCATTAAATTTTTTTAATTTTCAAATATACTTCATATTTTTTATTTGTTACCTTTTTATATGTAATATATCACATCATTTATTTTCAATGATGTTTGAGTTGACCCATATATTGCAATAAAATAAAAATAATATAATTATTTATATTGATATAAAATAACATATATATATATCTGTACTAATTTAAAATAATAAATTAGTCTTAAAGTATATAATATAATAAATTTTATATTCAAGTTAAATCAACTTTATTAAGTATAAATTAACATAAGATAAACTTGTGTTATGTTTTCCATACATAAATTTGAAACAATTCATATTAAAACTATGAGTGTAAACTTCTAACTGTTCCCACGTTTTGGCTAGAGCGCCCAAATCCGATATATATTTGACACGAGTTTGTCGTAATGCTGAAACTATGGAAAATGCACCTTAGGGTACAAACGAAGCGAAGCAATGTGAAGCCATAGATAAAAGGAAAGGTTAGGCCAAAGAAAGGAAATGAAATAACATTAGCTATGTGAAGTCAATTACTGCTGCAAAGTGAACCCTATAATGGTGGTACCATATATGTATTCAGTGATTATGAAAATGACTTAGTTAATTAATATTTTATCAAACATTGGAAAAAACTCTAAAACTTTTTAATCTAATAATTCCTAAAAAGTACAATTTTATCAAATATATTAAATTACATTTAATCTTATGTAATTATATTAATTGTAGCCTAATAAATAAGATAATTTGATACCATCATTATATAAAACACATACAAAAAATAACATAATACGTATAAATGTGCTTTAGTTACTTCGCAAATAAAATATTATTTGTCTATAGAATAATAAACAAATAATATAATAGTAATGCAATGAGAAAAAGAAAACATGCTAATTTTCTTAGAAAAGTATGAATACCAATATTTACAAACAAAAAGTCTTTTAAAATTACTATTTTTTTGTTGCTAGCGTTTAAATATATGGACTCTGTAAGAAATTGGTTCTCATAAATAATGATCATATATTATTTATTTCAATTTTAAATAATTAAAAAATCTAAAAATTTGTATACATGATGTATATTTTAATCATGACTCCATAATAATAAACTTTACAAATGACTAAAAGTATCGTCATATAATGAAATTCTAATTCTTCTGTTGTTAAATATTTCAACAAATGATATGCTTCTCAATATTTTCTCATTGTTTTGTTTTATCATTGCAAAAAATAGATTATATTGTTCGTCTATATTCTAGATAAATAACACTGAAAATGAAATGTAGGAGTATCAAAACAGTTTTGAATGTTAGAATTAAGTTGTTTATAGAAATATTTGTAATTTCATTGGTGTATTGTGCTTGAACATATGTGCAATTACTTTAGAAGTACTTTCAGGTAATGTATGATGATTTCAAAAAATAATTTAGCACCTCGGGAGAAGCACATGTAACCAAGATTTTGGAAAGTCAACTTTTATTTGGAGATAAAATCCATTCCCACCTCGTGGGGCGATTCATCAATGGGGTAGATACCAATATATTTAGAGATAGATGAATGTAGTAGTTTATACAATGATAAAAAATATCAACAATTTTAGTGACACCGTTAGTTATTTCATAGAGATATTTATTCTTTGTTAGTAGAAGTACCTTGTTATAAAGATCATACAATCATGAAGTTTGACTATATGTTGGGTCAGAATGTTTCTTAAGTGTTTGAATAAAATTGGCGTTTTGCCAAATTAATTAAGAGAAATTTTGCAATAGTATTGATGTATTGGACTCCAACGACTATGAATGTTCTTATGAGAACGTTAAAACTAAAATGAAAGAAAATCTTTGTGTTTTTTTTATTAGGATTTTTTTTTTTATATATATATTTTTGTTGGGATTTGTAAAAATTTATTTCACTATTTTTATGTGAGGACATCATTATGTTAATTCTAAATAAAAAGATCACATATGAGTTCATTTTTTCTAAATTTTACTTCATTTATGCAATGATATGTTTAATAAATAAATTAATTTATTTTACAAACTTACTCCGCGAAAATCATTTGACACCACGCATCGCACGTGCACTTTACTAGTTCAGGAAAAAGAAGAAGAATGTGTAACATGCCAAAGACAACATTTACATTTCTCCGACTGTTTTCAGCATCATTCATGTCCTGCACGGCGAACTAAATCAGTTCAATATAAAATTCGAAAATAGGCCAACTTAAGGGGCCGTAAATCAAATTTCGCCATAATTTCATAAACCAAACCAAATCTGACACAAATTCACTTAATTATGAGGAAAAAAACATGGATAGCCAGAAGTGTAGCACAGATTAGGAACAACACACACTAATGCAGGAACCTCCAGACATTGGCCTCACTGTTCTTGTTTCACACACTTTCTTATTGATGGTTCGAAAAGGCCATTGGTCAGCACCGAAGTCGAGGTGAGAGATGCCTTCAAAATGCTCAGAGCCTACAGTAGAGATAGAACAATATTCTATAATTGGAAAAAAAAAATATTCGTCATGGAAACAAATCGAACGATCGAAATGAACACGCGATATAATGTCTTATCATAGTTACCTCTTCCAACCCAATGTTAAGCTCCAATTCTTCGACATCAGACAACGGTATTCCCTGCCGATCCAAAATAGAAAGGCTTGAGGTCACACACAATGGAGTCACGGTCAAATCATCGGTCACCATATAAGTTGTTGGGCCCTTTACATAATTCTCATTGCCTTTCGGAGACTTGAGATGAAGCAAATTGGACGCTCCACACCCAGATTCATAATAATGAGTATCAGAAGATCCTCTTTCGGTTAGAGGGATAAGTTGGTTTGGGGACATATATCCAAAAGGTAGTTTGGTTTCCCGTAATTTGACCTTTGTATCTTTAACCAAGTACTTATCATCATTAATATTTTGTACACTAGTGTACAAATTGTATAAACTTGTAGGACAAGTGCTGCTTCCATTAAGTGACAAAGCTCCACCGAGTGGGATCGCTAGCAAACTAAAGAGAAAATCGGCAAAATCATCCTCCGCTAGCGCAAACAGTAACTTTTGCGTAGATTTTTGTATTATGACTTTCAGTATCATCATCTTCTCAGAGTTGGAAGCAGCTGCTTTCTCAGTCTTTGGTAAGAAAACTCCAGGTTTAAACTTCAAAAAGTCAGAGTTGCTTTGACCTTTGCCGATTATGATATCGGTCAAGGGAGTCCGTGAAACGAGCATGCCTTTCAGCAAATCTATAATATAATTCGAAGAACAAAGACAATTCATATTTAGCAAAAAAAAAAAGGCAAGCAGCTTAATATACAAGGATTCATATTAAGATCATTCGAAAAGCTTTGATTTTTATTTATAATATTATATTTTGAGAGAGAATCGACTATAAAAACACACATAATGTAAGTTAGCTTATTAGAATAGAATCAGGACTCACCTCATTATATCCAAACGTTACATTCCTCAACTCGGCCCCTTTGATGTCCCTAATACCAAGTTCAGCTAGAGCCCCAAAGAAGGACCCTGCTAGCGCCATCCGCATATCATCACTAATTATAAAGGAAGCACCTTTCGTGCAAAAAGTTCCATCATCGCCATCTTCAGCAGTCTCAGACGATATAATTTTTGCTTCTCTGCTCATAATTTTCCCACAATCACATCTAACAGTATCATAGTACATGGTGATATTGTGCTTCCCACTCACCGGCCGATCGCATGTGAAGTACTTGGTGGGCTCAGAATCACTAAGATTCAGCTTCATCTGACGGCATTCTTTAAAAAAAACACTTCTCGGGTTTAGCAGCATTTGTTTACCTGTCTCTGTATGAAAATGGACAACATCAAGATTGACAAGACCATTGTACAAAGAGGTCAAGCTCCCGACACTGGGTTTGTCGTCTCCATAGTGTTCCGCGATGATTTTTGCGATCCTTCCCAATGGCAGTGTCAGGAAGCTCAACAAAACATCGAAAAAATCACTGTCGGCCTCTGCAAAGAGGACCTTAGTTTTATCTCTATTTATCATAACTTTCAAAGTGAACTGGACATCCTTAGACGCAGACATTGTTGTAACAGATGATTGAGTTTATGTCTCAGGGTCATGTATGCATAAAGGCTATTAATAAGGCTAATAAAAAAAGGTAGTCCAAGAGTCAATCCCACAAGATTCCTGCATGAAGGCTATTAATAAGGCTAATAAAAAAAGGTAGTCCAAGAGTCAATCCCACAAGATTCCTGTATCTTTAAGTATTACCCTGACCTTCCATTTGCCGTGGAAATTGGACTGGTTATTTCAAGTTTCAATGAAATTAATTTTCTTGTAGTTTGTGTTTTTGAGTTGAAGTAACTCCATTTTAGAGTAATATATGGACTCTTTGCAATCAGCTGTAGAATAATTATTGATTTTAAGGAGAGGTAATCTTATTGAGGAGCAGCATCCTTTAGACAGAATGGTTATACAACCACGGTAACTAATCGTTCCAAACTTCTTACTTTACATGGGCTGCGAGGAGAGCTTAGTTTCTGTTTTGGTAAGTGATATAGCCACCCCTAAAACTTGGGAGCTCGTTCGGCTTGGGTAGGACCACATACTAAGGAGCACATAACCTAAACCTAATATCACTTTTGACGTACTGCTCTTACGCATGCAACCGAACGAAAAAAGGGCAAGTGTGCGGCAGTGGCATTTTCTATAACCAGATTTAAGCATACAATTCAGTAGTCATTACGTGCAGATAAGTATAATGATATGTATTGATAAGGACTACAACTCAGACCACAAAAGCATTACAAAACAGAGTATCCAAATAAGTGCCACTAGT
>CACSLK010003174.1:1869655-1883749 GCA_902706635.1 Striga hermonthica
ATCTGAAGTACCTTGTGGGCGGCGTGTCGTCAACGTTGATTTTCAGCCGACGACATTCGAACTCGGACGACCTTATCGGGTTGAGCAGCAGGTTCTTACAGTCCTCCGACGGGAAGAGGCCACTGTCCAAATCGCGCAAGCCGTTGTACAAAGTGGTTAAGCTTCCTACAACAGGGGCCTCATCACCATAGTGTTTGTTCAAGACTCGGACGATAGTCCCCAATGGCAACGTCAGGAAGCTCAACAAAACATCTGCAAAATCGCTATCGGCCTCCACATAAAGAACCTTGGTCTTTTGCTTGTTAATAATGGCTTTCAAGGTGAACTTGAAATCTTTGGGGTTAGACATTCTGAATGAAGGTTTGTGTACAATCAAGTAGACGGAGAAGTTACCATTAATCGAGTAGACGGCGAAGCTTAATGAAAAAAGAACGGAAGAAGAAGACGGAAATGTGATCGGAGGTACCTTTGGCCGGGACGAGACTTTGTTTTGAAATGGGAAGAGTGATGTGAAACGGGTGAGGGTGAGTGGTGACCACCGAAAATGGGTTGGGCAATTTGATATCTTAATTGGGCTTCGGCCGATTTTAGCAAGATTAGTTGCAGCCTTTTTATGGTAGAAGTAAGAAGGCCCAACTATGTGTAACAGATTGTGGGGGAAGACACAGTTACATTCTCACTATACGTGGCCAAAGGCGGGCCGGTTCACGACCCGACCCTTTCCGGAAAGGTGGTACCATGAACCGTCGGTTTAACAACCCGCCACCCTTTTTCCGGTTCCGGGTTTATTATTATTATTATTATTATTATTATTATTATTATTATTATTATTATTATTATTATTATTATTATTATTGTGGTTATTGTTTAAGTAACTTTACTTGAAAGAAAAAAAAAAAAAAAAGTACCTCAAGTTAAAGATGAGCAAAAATAAAACAACAGTGGTATCGTGGTAGAGTTGTGTTCGTCAGGGTGAACCTGAAATGGTACAATTCTCTCATATATTGGGCACATGCTTGTCAAACTCTTGATTTTTTTATTTTTATTTTTATTTTTATTTTTGAAAGGGTGAAATATTGTTATATTCGTTTCATATGTTAATTATTCGCCTTCAATTATAAACAACTCCAATGAGTGAGATGTAAAATGACTAGTATAGTCTAAATTTTACAATGTTAAATTCACACTCTCAACTCGTAAGCCAAGACCGTTGACCACCCTTTCCCCGGTTGAGCTTAGAAATGGGAAGGACAACCAACAATCTCAGCTACAAAAGAATTATTTGAAGGCACTTTTGTTTTTGTATTTTATTATTTATATATGATATATCAAATTAATTATATTTTAACGATGTTCAATTTGATATCCATATTATATATATAAATTACAAACACAAAATAATATATATCTTGATAAATAAATTATACATTGGTTAATTATCAAACTAAATTATAAATATAAGAGAAAATAAAGAAAGAAAGAAAACTACAAATTATCTTATGAAGCAATAGGAATCTATATGTATTGAAATAGGTTGATAAAATAATCTAAAATAATAACTTATACTTTGTAATTAAATAAATTGACTTGCCATTAAAGGAAATATAGTGAAAATTAATTAATATTTATGAAAAATAAAAATCAAATTATAACTACATGTTGTAAATCGTGCAATTCGGTAAATAGCACGAGTTTCTTTATAAATAAAGTTATATCAATTTTAAAATTATATTTTGATAATTATTGCAATAAAAATCCGATTCTTCATATCAATTACGAATCATTACATTTTCTTATTCTTTGGTAACCAACCATACAACATTTCTTAATATATATATTAAATAAATTTTGTTTCAAAAAATAATATTTGAATATGAATGCTAAAATTACAAATTTAGTTCCAAAATAAAATTAAAAATCAATTACAGTAGTCTTACTATGATATTTATCAAAAGGTTACAATAAATTCTTATTATCAACATTAATAACAAATCACGATGATTTCTTATTCATTTGGTAACCAACATATACCAAAATATTTTTTATTGTATATTCAAAAATCATTTAATCAATATAATTACGTTAGAATCATTTGATTTATCAATAACTCAACTGATTTAGTTTTTCAAAAACTGTAAAAGTAATTTTCTACAATATTAAAATAAATTTAACTATATTTATCTTTAATAATGAACTAATATTTATCTTTAACAACAAATCATGAGTTCTCCTATTTTGTGGGAAATATAAACATATGTAGACCGAAATACTCATGTGTGATAACATTGCAAAATATCAATCCAAACTAAATTTAGAAATCAAATGCAAAAATCTTATTGATGTAACTACCACAATACTAAAATACATTTGATATCTCAATATTAACAACAAATCCATCTAATTTTCTATTGAGTTGGTAACGATTCATATACTAAAAATCATCAATTCGATGAGTTCAACTTCATTTGATTTTATCAATAACTGCACCGTACCAGATTTTTAAAAATTCATATTGCAATTTATAATATAATAAAAAATCTCATATAAACTATTAGATTAGAAAGAAAATTTAAGAAATTTATAATATACATTGCATAAATTATTCGAAAAATAAAATAATATTGTTGTAATAAAAAATTCATGACTTTTTAACTTCAAAACAACATATATAATAGCCTTTTTCAATTAAGTATTAGTTATAATATTTGTAACAACTTTTCAACTTTCGCATACTAAGTTAGAACTCGAAATATTATATTGTAATAATATATGAGTAAATGAAGATAGATAAAGAAATAATTTTTGTGCGTATTATTTATTGATAATATTTGAATATGTTAAATTTTCAGTATTTTTAATTATAAACATGAACTGATCTAAAAATGACAAATATTTTATGACAAATATTTTATAACGGGTGAAATAAATATATAACTTATATGTTTAATTATTATACATCATAAAATAAAATAAGAAGATAAAATAAGTATTCAAATTTTTTATACTAATTAATATTCCTTCATTGCTTTAATACATGCAATTTATAATTATTGCCCCGTGTATCGCACGAGTTACGTACTAATTGATTTATATTAACATATCATAAAATATTTATTTTAATTGAAAAAAATATAAACTAAATATGAACATAAAATAAATATAAAAAAAATTATTTTAAAATTTATGTTTGATTTTAAATAAAGACTACAAATAGACTGAGTGTTTTAATTATATTAGAAATAAAAAAAAAAATATAATTAAAAATAATATAGTTAATTATAACATTTCACAAAATTTAAAAATATTACACCCATACATATTTTTTAAAATTACTGAATATTATAAAGTTGAAGATATTTAATAATATAATAGAGGAGGGAAGAAAATTGTGTATATATAATATTAATTAAACTTGAAAAAATTAAGTAATTCAAAATAAAATTATTGAGTTGTATAATATATATATATATATATATATATATATATATATATGTGTGTGTGTGTATGTGTGTGTGTGTGTGTGCGTGTGTGTGTTATATTAAAAAAATATTTTTTTTTTAACAAATTGAGTTTAAAATATAGGTAATATTTTAAATCATTAAATTTTTTATTTTTTATTATTAGTTTATACTTAATGTTTTTAATATATAATAAGAATATAAATTTATTTACTTATTTTTTTTATACAAATATTTTGTTTAATGCATCATGGTTGTTCAAGAGTATTATATTGACTGCATAATAAATTAATTATTATATTTATTTTGAAAAAAAAGAATATATACTAAATAAAATAAATAATATTTCATACAAAATATTTTCTATAACTTAAAATAATTTAAAAAATATTATATTCTATTATTAATTACTTCAAGAATTTTATTTCTTTAATTATTAGTTATTGCATAATTATTTTTTTTCCTCAAACACCAGTGTAGTTCACGAGAATTGTACTAATAAACAAAAAATTGCTAATATATAATTAGAAAAAAGTGATGAAAAATCACATCTCTTTTCCACAAAGAAAATATTATGAAAATGGGATTGCTATGATCCAACCTAATTTATTTGTGCAATATTACGTACCTAGCCTTTATATTTCACTTGTTGTTATTAGATAAACATAATAATTGAATAATTACTGTTTTTCAAAATTTATGCATTAGTATCATATTATAAAAATCATCATAAGATAAAAAAATAATATTTTTTAGGCATTGGCAAGAGTCCAAAGCAAGCTTTTGGGACCTTTATAAAAGCCAACAGTAGAAAAACCATTCCCGCCGCGAAATTTCTCACTCAGCCTCCATTAACACACCTTACTCGCACCCGCTTTTATGGTCACCTCCTTTGTCACTTGCCTCTCCATTCACACTGAGAAAACAAGCCAATACACACCCCCAACAGCCACGATTGCTGGGGTTTCATCCAAACAGAGCTCTAAATTCTTGAAACCCTAAAGGGTTTCTGTGTATTTTCCCTCTGCCCTTTGCCCGGCTTTTGAATCGAACGATGAAGCTCCGTCCTCGTACCCCAGGTTCTTCCTCTTCGAAAGGTGTGTTCTTTTTGCCTTTAACTCGTTTGTTTGAGGGCATGTGTGTGTGTGTGTGTGTGTGCGTGTTTTGTGCGTGGATTTGGGTATATCGAACTGGGTTTTCGTCTTTCTTGTTCCTTTTAACTGTGACGGGCTTTAAATGTGTGATCGAGTAGGTAAAGAGAAGGTCCAGTACCCGGAGAGTTCTGTTGAGGATGATCTTGGGGCGATGTTGTCTGATTCTGATTATAATGCGACGAGTGATGAAGGTAATGTCCGTGCATGTGTGTGCCTTTTGATTCGGTTGCTAGATGTTTGTGTGAGGATTCATTGCGATCTTGAGTCTTGGTATTTGAAATCTTGAGAATGGAGTCTTGTAGTTTGTTTGTTGTGGATGTCAGATTTATGTATGCAATGTGGGTTTTGTTGTGCTATCATGTTTACTTACTGTAAAAAGTTGATTAATTAATGACATTGTCACCATGTGATCCTATTGTTTTGAATAGTTTTCGGTTTAAAAATTTACAAATTGTCATCTTTTGCTGCCGTGTCTATGAAAATACCAATTTTGTTTGTTACCACCAAAAAAACGACCGAATCCGTCTATTTGTATGAGCACGAGTGGGTGTTGTTGTGTTATTATGTTTACTTACTGTAAAACTTTAATACATTAATAACATTGGGACCATTTAAAGTTTTAAACCTATTGTTTAAATAGTTTTCAGTTGAAAATTTGCCAAGATGTCATCCTTTGCCTTTGTGTTAGATTCGGTCGTTTTCAATTTAAACTAATAGTTTTGTTTGTTACCACAAAAAAAGTTACCAAAATTAACCACCAAAAGTGGGTGATGTTGTGTTATTATGTTTACGTAATGTGAAATTTCGTTAGATTAATGACATTATGACCATGTGAAAACTATTAGTTTGAAAAGTTTTCTTCGTTTGAGAATTACCAAAATGCACCTTTTGTCGTCGCATTTGCAAAAACACCACTTTTGTCTTGACCGATTATTTTGAAGTGTTTTAAATTGAGAGTTGCCAAAATTTCACCTTTTGTCGTCGCGTTTGCAAAATATGTCACTTTTGTCTATTTTCTTCAAATATCGACCGATTATTTTGAAGGGTTTTCAATTGAGAAATTACCAAAATATCACCTTTTGTCGTTGCGTTTATAGAAATAACACTCATGTCTATTACCACCAAAACAACGACTGAGAATGACTCTTTACATGACAGAAAATGACTCTTAATGTGACCAATAGTGGCACTTTAGCAATGAGAGTGAAAAGGTGTCATTTTTGCAAATGTATCTTTTGTATTTGTCATGTGATAACTTTCTCATTCAGACAATGTTTATTCGTGATGAGGGCTTATTACTGAAGAAAGGCACCCAAAATTCAAGTGAAGTTGTGAAAACATATAAATGGAGACAGGAAAATGAAAGTGAATATTAAGGAAAAAGTTTGGGGACGAAATATGAAGGCTATTTTCTTTATATATATTCCCAATGCTTGGTCTTATTTTTTCATTGTCCGTTGGATGAATAGTAACTGTTTGCTTAACTTCACTGAGTTTGAAAACGAATTTTCTTGTGTTAGTTGAATATTTGGTGGATGTCCCCTAAAATAGTGTGAGTTTTAGTTACAGATTCGTAAATTGTTAGTGCATTAGATATGAATAACTGAGGATTACATCTGATCCTTTTTTTACGCGGGATGGTCACTGTTCATCTTGTGAATCTAGGTGAAGGTTTTCCGAATGTGCTTGAAGACCCTACTGGGGAAGATGCTCTGGACTTAAATTTTCCTTTAGATACTGCATCTGAATGGAGCGATGATGAACTTCAGTATGTCTCAAAAAAGAGGAAAAGGAACACCTCTAAGAACAGGGAAGGATCGAGTGAGAATGTTATATTCTACCAAGACATAGCGATGAATGACAATATTGAGGCAGAATTGTACCAAGAATTTCTAGGATTTGATTTGGGTGGGGCAACAGAGAAAACTCGTGGGAAAAGGAAGAACAAGAAGAAGAAAAATGATAAACCCATACTAATGTGGGAAGTTTTAGAAGAGGAGATCGAAAGATGGGTTGCTGAGAATCTGATGCTTGACATGGACTTGATAAATCAGAATGAAATGGTGACAGAAAGTGCCGAGCCTTCTGAGGACTTGATAATACCATTGCTCAGATACCAAAAGGAGTGGTTAGCTTGGGCTCTTAAGCAAGAGGAATCTGTTGTCAAGGGAGGTATTCTTGCGGATGAGATGGGAATGGGCAAGACCCTTCAGGCAATAGCTCTTGTTCTTCTCAAACGAAATATCCCAAGGGACCTCGGTGGGCAGCATTTACACACAACGACCCCGAGTTCTTCAAAAGAGCTACCGGCTATTAAAGGGACACTTGTCGTATGCCCATTGGTTGCTGTCATGCAGTGGGTTAGCGAGATTGATAAATTCACTTCGAAAGGAAGCACCAAGGTTCTTGTCTACCATGGTGCTAACCGGGCGAAAAAGCATTATGAGTTTGCTGACTATGACTTTGTCATAACAACATATTCGATTGTCGAGGCAGAATACAGGAAATATGTGATGCCCCCCAAGGAGAAATGCACTTACTGTGGGAAATTATTCTATGAGAATAAGTTGAAAATTCACTTGAAGTATATGTGTGGGCCTTTTGCTATTAAGACAGCGAAGCAGGCAAAACAAGAGAGAAAAAATCCAAAGACTAAAAAGATGGCGGAATCTGAGGGAAGTAAGAAGAAAGGAGGTCGTGGTAAAGGAAAGAAGCATGTCGGTGTAGAGAAGGAAATGGAGAATGACTATCCGGAAGAGGTTTCACATGCCGGAAAGTCGATTTTGCACTCCGTGAGCTGGGAGCGTATCGTATTGGATGAGGTAAGGATTATGTAGTTTGACTTTTCTTTATGCATAATTTTGGAAGAGTCTTATTCTGTGTAAGTCCATTTTCTTTGAGATTGTTAAAACTTTCCTTATGTTACGCTCTTTTGGTTGGTATTAGATATTGCTCCCTGATTTTGCAGTATGTATTATTTTTTCCATTTCTGGAGAGAGGATTCTTTATTTATTTATTTATTAAGAACATCGTGTCTTTGATGTTTGCATGCTATATATAATAAAAACGTGATAGTGTTTTTGCAACATCTGGATATAGAAAGAAATTACTTTCGTTTTTACTTCTTTCTTCATCCTTCTGGCATATGACATATTTGACTCCGTTGGGGGCTTTATTTTCTCTCACAGGCACATTATATAAAAGACAGGCGCTGCAACACAACCAGAGCTATTCTTAACTTACAGTCTTCTTATAAATGGGCTCTAAGTGGTACTCCCCTTCAGAATCGTGTGGGAGAGCTCTATTCTCTTGTAAGTTTTTGAAGATGCTTATCGCGCTCTGTGTTTTTTGGTTCTGCCTAACGAAAAGGTATCATTGTACTTTGCGCAGGTTCGCTTTCTGCAGATAGTTCCTTACTCTTATTATTTCTGCAAGGACTGTGATTGTCGCCAACTTGACTATAGGTAAGCTTGAACATTACATTGTGCCTGTCCTTCCGCTTAACTTCAATTCCTTTGTCATTTTCGCCCATATTCATGCCTGAAGCTGAAGGGTGGTGGTGAAAATGAAATTTAAGAAATAAGACATGGCACATATATGTGCATAAAATCTGATGATTTGGTTTCTGGAAATATATATATATATATATATGTGATGTCTGTGTGTGTGTGTGTGTTAATATGGCTAGGCACATTATTCCGAACAAAATTAACATCATTTCTTTTACTTTTCTTGTTGATTTGGAATGTGTGTGTGTTAATCTTGTTGATTAGTGAACATCTAATCATGTAAAACATTACATCTTGCTTTTGACGATTTGAGTTGGAAGAGGAATTAAATATAACATGTCTATTTTGCACTCTCGACGCTTTGATAAATATAGTGTTTAATATTTAATCATAGAACCTCTTTCTGTTATCTTGTATCCATATCACTACTCATTAGTTACCTGTTAATATAATTTAGTAAATTTGCTGTCCAGTTGAGCAATTGATTATTAAATCGCATAAACATCTATGAAAAGGATTTTAGAAGAGTCATCTACTTTTCTATTCTTCTCTCTCTTCCCAAGTTCCCATTTGCTTTGAGTTTGGATTTCAATTCCGTTCAGCTGTGGAAATATTTGAACATTGTATATAATGCAGTTCGGCAGATTGTCCAGGCTGTGTTCATAAAAATGTCCGACATTTCTGCTGGTGGAATAGAGTAAGTAACTCTACCAGTATTAGTAGAACTTCTCCATCTTAGACAATGCTTCTGTATTTACTTATAAAGTTGACCTTTGTTTGTTGATTCTTTCAGTATATTTCTTCACCAATACAAGATTCTGGAAATAAGGGTTGTGGCAGAGAGGCCATGCTTTTGTTGAAGCACAAAATTCTTAAAAGCATTGTGTTAAGACGTACCAAAAAGGGCAGGGCTGCTGATCTCGCGCTTCCGCCTAGGATTGTATGTTTTCTTGTTAACCTATGCAAATATGAACAATTAGTATGTTCTAGCGTTTTACCATAAATACGATACTTCAAAGTTCAGGTCACTTTAAGGCGAGATTCGCTGGATGTCATTGAAGAAGATTATTATACTGCACTGTATAATGACAGTCAGGCACAGTTCAACACGTATGTAATCTGAATCTCCTTAAATCTCATATACTTAATGACCGAGCTGGGGTTTTGTCCATATTTCATTGTGAACTATCTTTGGGAAACTGTTCATTTGGACATTTGTCTTTTGCTAGAGCTTCTCTTATAGAGTTTCCCTATTCCAATTTGTTCTTACTTCATGATTTTCTATATCTACAGATATGTTGAGGCAGGAACAGTATTGAATAACTATGCCCACATATTTGATCTGCTAACTCGCCTTCGTCAGGTTCTGAGATATCTTGTTGCTTTTTCTTTATATATTCGTTGCTATGACGTGTATCTGCTTTCAAAGTTTATACAAGCTATATCCAGTTTCTTTTAGTTTTTTATCATCATATTTTAGCATTTAAATATCTTCCCAGTGTGTGTATAATAATAATGTCCCTTTAACAACTTGCTTCAGTTTAAAGTGTTGAAAGCTGTTGATTTTCTTCCCAGTTTCTTCAGATGATTCATATGAATCAAGAAGATGATTCGTTATAGAAATGTTCGTGTATTACATTTCTCAAAGGACAGTCCCTAGTTATCATCTTCGTTGTCATTTCAGGCTGTTGATCATCCTTACCTTGTGGAGTATTCTGTTACTGCAATGGAAAGAAAGGGTAAAGCAGTTGAAAGTAGCAATGATGAGATATGCGGTTTATGTAATGACCCCGGAGAAGAAACTGTGGTGAGTTTGAATACGACTCAAGTGTTAATTTTGCATTCTTCTTAGAAATTGTAATTCACTTAAAAAATTTCACTAAATACTTTGCGGGTATGAAGTCTTGTTTTATATTATGCGACATAGTTTCATTTGGAACTGTTACATCTTTTACTTAGGAGTTTAGATACTTTACAAATTTGCATTTATTTGTAACTGTTTTTTTACCCCAATCTTTCACAAGTCTTCTGTCTGAAGTGTTGTTTTGTTTAGTACTTTAGAGCATGTTTGTTTATGGAAATTTTTTGTTTTGTTTGGATTTTTTATGTTTGGTTTGGTTAGTTTTGAAAAAGGTGGTATGGTTAGTTGTTAGTGGGTAGATTAAAATAATATTTAAAATAAAATAATTAAAATGGATTGATGTAAAAGTAAGAGAGAGATGATTTGAAGTGATGGTTAGTTAAAATATTGTGAGTGGATGAATAGTGAATTAAGGTTGATGTTGTGTGTATGAATGATTGATTGATATTATTTAATTATATTAATAATATTGATGATAGTGGGGTTGAGTTAAAATTGAGTTAAAAAAAGTGGTTGAGTTAAAATGTTAGAAATTTTTTTTGAAAAATCTTGTAAACAAACATGCTTAGTGATCATTTATTAGTGAAGGTACATATAGTCTCATTGCATGAAATGTCAAAGATGATACTTTTTGCATTGCCTTTCTATTTGTATGAAGTCATTGCATGGTTGTTTTTCAAGTATAGGGTACATATGTATCATTACTGAAGTCTGTTAAGTGAAACTTGTTTTATGCATTTGAGGTACGATTTATGCTGCAAATGATTATGGCCATTTGTGTTGATGTATCGTGATAAGATTCTGCAGTTTCTTCTATTTTCTGATTTTATTTGTTATTGTAGCTCATTTTCCATTCAAGCAAGATTTCATTAATTAATTGAGGTTTAAGATGCTTGTTGAGTAATATAAAGCGATTTGCATAATTCCATGGATTGTGGGATCTTTTGTTTCTTCTTTTACACATGGTTTATTTCTCGTTTGATTTTTTTTTTTCTTGTTTCAGTATTTGATACTTTTCTGATTATGAATTGTCACATTTAGGTCACTTCATGTGGACATGTCTTCTGCAAACCTTGTTTGATTGATTTTGGTGCTAGTATGGGCCAAAACTCTTGCCCTTCTTGTTCAAAGCCACTTACTGTTGATTTCACTTCCAATAAAGATGGTGTGGAGCAGGGTTCGAAAACAACTGTCAAAGGCTTCAGGCGAGCAAGTATTTTGAATAGAATTCAGCTCGATGAGTTTCAGACAAGCACAAAAATAGATGCTTTGGTAAATTATGCTCAGAGTACCACTGTTCCTTATAGTGAGAGAGAAAAAAAAAAATGAAAATGAAAAAAAGAAAAATGAGTAACTGCATTTTCTTTTAATCTTGGTTTTTCAATTTTTTTTTTTTTAATTGATAAAATGGCTTACCTTTTTTATGCTTTTCTTTATTTATATGTTTATTACAGAGGGAAGAAATCAGGTTCATGATTGAAAGGGATGGTTCTGCTAAGGGAATCGTCTTTAGTCAATTCTCTTCTTTTCTGGATCTCATACACTACTCGCTTCAAAAGGTAAGCCATGCATGAACCTTTTTTTTTTTGCATTTTTTTGTATTAAATTAACTTATTTGCATGCAAATCCTAAGTTATTACTTTCTCTCGCTTTTCAGTCTGGAGTGAACTGTGTTCAACTAGATGGGTCCATGTCCATGGGTGCCCGAGATACTGCAATTAAAAGATTCTCCGCGGACCCGAATTGCAAAATCTTCCTAATGAGCTTGAAAGCCGGAGGCGTGGCCCTCAATCTTACAGTCGCATCACATGTAAGGTTTTTTCTGTGTTATATCTTGAGTTGATTAAATGATTATTCAATCATTCTGCTTGAGAATGATACATTTTTTTTTTATTTCATTATTATTTTTTTTAACATACTGGATGTTATTCAATCATTCTGCTTGAGAATGATACATTTTTTTTTATTTCATTATTATTTTTTTTAACATACTGGATGTTCGGTAGGTTTTCTTGATGGATCCTTGGTGGAACCCAGCTGTCGAGAGGCAGGCTCAGGATAGAATTCACCGAATAGGTCAATATAAACCAATCCGGTAGGTTTAATGATTTTTGCGCTTTCCTTAGAGCTTTTTTTGGTCGTAATACGATTAAAGTGAGTATTCTGTTACTGTTTTCGTTATTTTTCTATATATGTTTATGTCTTCTGTTTTTTTTTTAGGATTATCCGGTTTATTATTGAAAATACTGTGGAGGAGAGGATACTGAAGTTACAGGAGAAGAAGGAACTAATGTTTGAAGGGTAAGTTTGAATTCTTTTGCTAGTCATTTTGTGTTAGTTGTTACCTATCTTAATTGCCACAAAAAAAAAAAAAAGGCGAACACTGAAAAACACGTTTATTTTATTTTATTTTATTTTTTCTCAACCATTTCATCTTATGTGCCTTTGTTTCGTTTTTCAACTGTGGCTATTTTACTGCAGGACTGTGGGTGGATCTTCGGAGGCTCTATCGAAACTGACCGAGGCTGATTTGAAATTCCTGTTTGTGACCTAAATGATCGTCTGTTCGTTCGAACCGGGTTTTTGTTGCTTTCAGCAGGATAAATAAATATATTTTGCATTTCATGTTTTGATTGAATTTTGTTTTGAACTCAGCTGCTGCTTGGATAGATAGCTTCAGCTTCAGTTTCAGTTTATGTCTATTGTATATGGATTTATCAACAGATGATGT
Source organism: Striga hermonthica (assembly GCA_902706635.1). Lineage (NCBI taxonomy): Eukaryota > Viridiplantae > Streptophyta > Magnoliopsida > Lamiales > Orobanchaceae > Striga > Striga hermonthica. The sequence goes on from CACSLK010003174.1 coordinate 1,882,369, forward strand.
TATCACTGTTTGTTTGACTGAACATGGCTTGTTGATAGCAAATGGATTTATATTAGTATATATATGGAAAATATTATTAGGAGACTAAATTTTGTTATATTCACTGCTTAGGTATTATTTTAAGCCAGTTTTGCTATGGAGCCATCGGATGGCTTGACTTATGGAGCCATTCAAAGTTACTCACGAATAGTGTATTGAAACGTATCCTACATTAAATGCATTTTAGACCGGTGTCAATACATTAAGTGATAGATGGGTCCATAAGAAAATTATCTCATGGCTCCATAGAAATTTTGTATGTTAAGCGGCCCTAATCATCTTGTCGATATTTTTCTTTTTCGTTCTACAAATATGCGTACTTTATTGGAAAATAATATATTAAAAAGATAATATAAAGAAGAAGTTTGACTTTTGATGAGTATATATATATATAGATTTGTTACAATAGAGTTTTACATGTCGACTCGTCTAATGCTTAGTCGTTTTGCGAAGGAAATAATATTTGCGATCTGTTGTATCTGAAGTTAGCATGTAAGAAATTGGTGAATAATAATTTATGTAGTTCTAAGTGGATTCTTGATAGTTGACCTTAAACTGCATTAATTCTGATAATTAATGCAGTATTTTCAAATGTTTGACACTTTGATTAGCTTATATGTATCATGGACTAGGGTTCTTAAATTCAGGCATGTATGCTAATTGTATGATACCTTAAATACATAACCAAGACACAAACTAAACCTACTTGGTTCGGGTGAACGAGTCAAAATCTGTTAGACGATTCGATTTTGATCGATAGTCGATATTTTTCGAAGATGATAAAATTTCATTTTGAAGCATCATACTTTTGAAGAATAATTAGATAATTATTTTATGTTGAATTATTTTTAAAATAATGGCATTTTATTGTATACGTATGTATACATACTATTTCATACTATTTCATAATGTGAGCTAACACCAAACCCATTGTGCATTAATTGTATGATTTATTTGGTAAGTTAAACATATACATACTATTTCATAATGTGAGCTAACACCAAACCTATTGTGCATTAATTGTATGATTTATTTGGTAAGTTAAACAAATCGCAACCTATATGATTGGAGTTGAATTGATTTTCTCGACGAGAAGAATTCAGTGGTAGGTCACATACCTGAAACGAATGCCAGACGACACAAAAAGTAGGTCGGACATGAAACAAAATCTTTTATTCTGCCGTTTGTGATTAGTGTACATTTTTTGATGTTTTTAATAAAAGATCTATTTATATAACATATCAGTAAAGCGATAAAAAAATTAAATTTTGCCCACATATAAGCTAATATCCATTTTATATATAACTAGTATGTAACCCGTGCGATGCACGAGCTGTATTTA
>CACSLK010003174.1:1890340-1904221 GCA_902706635.1 Striga hermonthica
TTAGATTATTATTATTATTATACTAATTGTTATTATAATTTATTAATTTTTAATCAAATAAATTATTTTTTTTAAACAATTTTTATTTTTTTATTTTTTTAATTTTAATTATTATTATTAGTAATTTATTATTAATTATTTGTTATATTTTTTCATGTATTAATATAATATTATTTCTTTTTAAATTATTATTATTATTATTATTATTATTATTTGAAATAGGGGGTCGTTTTTCCCTCCCCATAAATGAGGAAGAGAAGCCTCTATTTGAGGTCACCCTAAAAATAGGACCAAGTTTAGGAGAACTGTTGGAGACAGTTTTTGAGAGAAAATCCCTATTTTTGAGATAAAAAAGAAAAATAGGGAGGTTCTTGGAGATGCTCTTAATAGTATAAAAAAATATTAACATTTCATAATATAACCATAAAAATTTATGTTAGAAAAGAAGGAATGGACCCATGAAAATAGTATTCCATGAGCAGAATTATTATTAGTTATATGACATTACTAGTCCTGGTGCTCCCACTACCTGGAAAATGACGTTTTACCTACTCCATCTTTAACATTTCATCTGTGAGCCCCCTTCGTCTTCTTCACAAACCTTTTGAGAACAAAATTCCTCTTTCGCTTCTCTTCGTAACAATTTCCAAACTAAAGCTACTTGGATTTCATTTCACAGACAGAGGATCCATGGCGGCTTATGGAACTCTGCTTTCTCTTACCAACACCATAGCCGAAATCCAGAATCACCCTCGCCCACCCATCTCCCTCGACAAACTACAAATCGAACCTCTGATAGAAAAAGTTGCTTTCTTGCAAGATTTTCTTGAAAACTATACCATTGACGAGGAAGATGGCTTGGAGGGGCGTATGATTGATGCGGCTCACGAGATAGAGGATCTAATCGAGATCTATATTGCCAATCTTATTGAGGCTCGCGCTAACATCAGTTCGAACGACGACGAGTCTTTGTATGGAGATCTGATTGAGATGGATGAAATTTGGGGTAGTGATGTACGACTTGGATTTCAGAAAGTGATGTACGACTTGGATTTCATAGTGAAAGACGTGGGTGCTGTTAAAGCGAAGGCAGGGAAAAAAGCTGCTCCTTCTTATGACTTCACATTGGTGTATGATGTTGATATCATCATGGATAAGCTGAACAATAGTCCTTATTTGAACGACAAGATGGAGGGTGTGATGAACGACATTATGGGTAAGCTGACCGATAAAGAATCCAGTCGTCGGATCATCGTGATTGCTGGCACTGGTAAGACCATTCTTGCAGAAAGTATTTACCGAAATCCACTTATTTTGGAACACTTTGATATTCGAGGATGGGTTACAATCTCTCAAACATTTAATTCGGAAAGGATTTTGTTAGAAGTCCTTCGCTCTTTGAAAAACAAAGTGAGTGAGGACAGTGAACATGAAGAATTAGGACAAAAATTGTGTCAGAGCTTAATATTGAGCGAGGACAGCGAACATGGAGAAATAGGACAAAAATTGTATCAGAGCTTAATCGGGCGACGATATCTGATTGTGATGGATGAAATTTGGGGTAGCGGCGCGTGGGATGAGGTGCAGCGCTTCTTTCCGGTTGGCAATGGGAGCAAAGTACTAATAACCACTAGGTCATTGGAGGTGGCTTTGCAACTGGATGGCTCAGAATACATTCCGATGAACACCATTGTGGGAAAGCTGGACAACAGTCGTTATTCGGAGGAGGACGACAGTGTCATGATCGACATCATGGATGAGCTGGTCAATATACAATCCCGTCGTCGGATCATCGCGATTACCGGCATGGGCGGAATTGGTAAGACCACTCTTGCAAAAAGAATTTACGAACAGAAACTTATTGTGGAATACTTTGATATTCGCGGATGGGCTACTGTCTCTCAAGAAATTAATTCCAAACGGATTTTGTTGGAAATCCTTCTCTGTTTGAAATCCATTGGGAGTGAAAACATGTTCGGCCAAATGAGCGAACGTGAATTAGGACAAATGTTGTTCTCGAGTTTAATTGGGCGACGATATCTGATTGTGCTGGATGACATTTGGGGTATACGCATGGGAAAGGGTGAAGCTATTCTTTCCGGATTACAACGACGGGAGCAAAATACTAATAACCTCTAGGGAATTGGAACTGGCTTTGCAACTGGGTGGCCCAGAGTGCTTCCCGATGAGGTTTCTGAAGGTGGATGAAAGTTGGAATCTACTGCGGAGAATTGTGTTTGCGGAACAAAGCTGCCCACTGGAATTGGAACAGATTGGGAAGGACATTGCCAAGAATTGCGGAGGCCTTCCATTGTCAATTGCTGTGATCGGAGGACTCCTAGCAAAGTCTAAACAGACACTGGCAAACTGGAAGCACGTTTTACAAAATTTAAGCTCGATTCTGAATTCAGAGGAAGACGAGCGTTGCTCTAGAATACTGAAGTTGAGCTACAATCAACTGCCGCTCCACCTGAAGCCCTGTTTTCTCTACATGGCCATGTTCCCAGAGGATCATGAGATACACGTCCCTGCGCTCCCCAAACTATGGGTTGCTGAAGGATTCGTGAAACCGGTGGCCGGTCACCACTTGGAAACAATTGCAAGAGTAGTCTACCTACGTGGTCTTGTCATGAGAAACCTAATCTTGGTTCGCGCATGGGGCCCTACTCGAAGAATAAAACGGTGCGGCATCCACGATCTCCTGAGAGACCTATGCATAAAAGAAGCTGAGAAATACAAATTCTTTCGCACCATGAAAATAACGCACAACCCTGACCCTGACCAAAGCTGGCGCGTCCAACGGCGTATCAGCATTCACCATGCTCCATCAGAGGGGGAATACATTCCCCTTTCACTCCCTGAAGCTGTGCAATCCGCATCACGAGCGCGAACTCTGATATGGAACGTTGATGGAATTTTACCATCTGTAGTTCCCTTTAGATTGCTGAGGATTCTGAATGGTTACGATAGATTTGTTCTTTACGAACTTGGGCTCGGAGAACTTTGTCATCTGGTCAACTTGCGCCACCTGTTCATCACAGCTAAATTGTCGGAGCTTGAATTTCCCCAGGAATTTTACCTACTCTGGAATTTGCAGACGTTAGCAGTTGATACGGACCCGGAGGACGAAAACCTGCTGGTGCTGGACATCTGGCGGATGCCCCAATTCAGGCACGTCAAGGTAGTCATGCTCCAGCTCACGGATCCTCCTCCCCTGGATGAAGAAAATGGTTGGATGGTGTTGGAAAATCTAGAGACGCTCAAGAGAGTATATAACTTGAGGTTGGGTGAGGAATTGGTTGAGAGAATCCCCAATATCAAGAAGCTCGGAGTAGTATACGACGAGGAGGCTTATGGTCTCGACAATCTCTGCCGGCTTCGTAAGCTGGAGGCCCTTAGATGCTATTCATCACTTTATCGACGAATTGAGCTGACGTTCCCGGTTTCGCTCAGGAAGCTGACTCTGAAAGGCACATGTTTGGGGTGGGAGGAGATGGGGGTAATGATAGGTTCTTTGCCATTTCTCGAGGTCCTCAAGCTATTGATGGATGCAGTCATGGGGCCCGAGTGGGAAACAAGCGAAGGCGGATTCCAGAGCCTGAAATACTTACGAATTAATTGTTGCTCTGATCTGGAACAGTGGAGAACGGAGGCCTACCACTTCCCGCGCCTCGAGCGGCTCGTCCTAGTGGGTCTAGATAAGCTGAACGAGATTCCATTGGAAATTAGGAATATTGACACGCTTAGGGAGATCAAGGTGGTGCAATGTAATGCTTCTATTATGCTTTCTGCAAACATGATATTAGAGGAACAAGAGGAGTGTCTTGGGGAAGCGACCATCACATTAGGGTTTCGCTAGACTATCAGACCCAACTACAAAAACAGAGCTTGAGGAGTCGGAACTTTACATGTGCCCATTGGTCGCTATCTACCACGGTGTGCTAACCACGCGAAAAAGCATTATGAGTTTGTTGACTATGACTTTGTCATAACAACATATTCGATTGTCGAGGCAGAATACAGGAAGTATGTGATGCCCCCCAAGGACAAATGTGTGTGGGCCTTTTGCTATTAGGACAGGGAAGCAGGCAAAACAACGGATAAAAAATCCAAAGACAAAAAAGATGGCAGACTCTGAGGGAAGTAAGAAGAAAGGAGGTCGTGGTGAAGGAAAGAAGCATGTCAGAGTAGAAACGTTTATTAGTGAAGGCACATATGGACTCATTGTATGAAATATCAAAGATGATACCTTCTGTATTGCCTACCTATTTGTATGAAGTCATTGCATAGTTGTTTTTAGAGTATAGGGTACATATGTATCATTACTGAAATCTGATAAGTGAAACTTGTTTTATGCATTTGAGGTACGGTTTATGCTGCAAATGATTATGGCCATTTGTGTCGATGTATTGTGATAAGATTCTGCAGTTCCTTCTATGTTCTGTTTTTATTTGTTATTGTATCTCATTTTCCATTCAAGCAAGATTTCATTAATTATTGAGGTTTAAGATGCTTGTCGAGTAATATGAAGCGATTTGCAGAACACCATGGATTGTGGGATCTTTTGTTTCTTCTATTACACATCATTCATTTCTCCTTTTATTTTGTTTTTGTTTCAGTATTTGATTCTTTTATGTTTATGAATTGTCACATTTAGGTCACTTCATGTGGACATGTCTTCTGTAAACCTCGTTTGATTGATTTTGGTGCTAGTATGGGCCAAAACTCCTGCCCTTCTTGTTCGAAGTCACTTACTGTTGATTTCACTTCCAATAAAGATGGTGTGGAGCAGATTTCGAAAACAACTGTCGAAGGATTCAGGCGATCAAGTATTTTGAATAGAATTCAGCTCGATGAGTTTCAAACAAGCACAAAAATAGATGCTTTGGTAAGTTATGATCGGAATACCACTGTTCCTTATAGTGAGATCAAAAAGAAAAAAGAAAAATGGAAATGAAAATATAGCGTGACAATGATTATAAGTAATGATTTTGCGCTTGTTTTAGAGCTTTTTTTGTCGTATACAATTCAAGTGAGTATTATGTTACTGTTTTCGTTCTTTTTCTATATCTATTTCTGTCTTCTGTTTTTTTTAGGATTATCTGGTTTATTATTGAAAATACTGTTGAGGAGAGGATACTGAAGTTACAGGAGAAGAAGGAACTAATGTTTGAAGGGTAAGTTTGAATTCTTTTGCTAGTCATTTTGTGTTGTTAGTTGTTGCCTATCTTAATTGCTACCAAAAAAAAAAAAAAAGCCGAACACTGAAAAACACGCTTTTTTTTTCAACCATTTCATCTTATGTGCCTTTGTTTCGTTTTTCAACATGGCTATTTTACTGCAGGACTGTGGGTGGATCTTCGGAGGCTCTATCAAAACTGACCGAGGCTGATTTGAAATTCCTGTTTGTGACCTAAACGATTGTTTGTGCGTGCCAAAAGCATCTGATTTCAACCCAGATTTTGTTGCTTTCAGTAGTAGAAATATATTTTGCATTTCATGCTTTGATTGAATTTTGTTTTGAACTCAGCTGCTGCTTGGATAAATAATAAGCTTCAGCTTCAGTTTATGTCTATATTATGGATTTATCAGCAGATTATGTGATCAGTGATCACTGTTTGTTTGACTTGACATGGCTTGTTGACAGCATATGGATTTTAATTAATATGTGCATGGAAAAATTATTAGGGGACTAAATTTTGTTATTGTTACTGCTTAGGTATTATGTTAGTCGGGCTTAATCATTAGGTCGATATTTTCGTTTTTGCTTTTGTTCTACGCATAGTTTTTAAAGAGTTTTAAATGTCGACTCGCCTAATGTTTAGCCCGTGCTATAAGAATTTGTAAAGGAAATAATATTTATGATTTGTTGTATCTGAAGTTAGCATGTAAGAACTTGTTGAATAATATTTTATGTAGTTCTAAGTGGATTCTTGATAGTTGACCTTAAACTGCATTTGAAATTCTGAGAATTAATTCAGTATTTTCAAATGTTTGACACTTTGATTAACTTACATGTATCATGGACAAGGGTTCCTAAATTCAGGCATGTATGCTAATTGTGTATGCCCTAAATACAAAACAAAGACAAACTAAACCTACTTGGTTCGGTTTAATGAGTCAAAATCTGTTAGACGGTTCGATTTTGATCGATAGTCAATACTCTTCGAAGATGATAAAATTTTCATTTTGAAACATCATACTTTTAAAGAATAATTAGATAATTATCTTATTTTGAATTATTCTAAAAATAATGACATTTTATTTTATAGGTAGTAAGCATACATACTATTAATTTCATAATGTGAGCTAACACCTAACCTATTGTGCATTATTGTATGATTTATTTGGTAAGTTAAACAATCGTAATGTATATGAATGGAGTTGAATTGATTTTCTCGCCGAGAAGAATTAAGTGGTAGGTCAACCACGTGAAACGAACGACAGACGACACTAAAAGTAGGTCGAAACATGAAACAAAATTTTTATTCTGCCGTTTGTGATTAGTGTACATTATTTTGATATTATTAATAAATTATTATGCTAAGTTTGATATCTATTAATATAACGTATCAATAAAGTGATAAAAAAATGAAATTTTGCCCACATACAAGCTCCTATTCCTTTCATATATAATGAATGTGCTCATGAGCCTAAATGACAGACTCGCATAATTTGAGATCTTATGTGACAAAATTTCATGCTTCAGTACTTGGCTTGGATAAATTTTAATTTACTTTCAATCAAAAAATAATTAGGTTTTTGATTATCCATAAATATGTTAATTATTTATAGTCATTTCATCTGTATAGTTGCATTTTAATACAACTAGTGCGGTACCCGTGCGATGCACGAGCTAGTTTTATTAAGGTAAGCAGTTAAATTTGGATGATTGAAAGAACGTAAAATACATATATTGAAATGAAACACAATGTAACGTTATATATTATTAAACACCTCTTTGTACACAAAATTATTTGTTTGGTCTTTTGGTACATCGTCTATCGCCACAAATTATATTAAGATTGTAGATAATCTTAAATAAATCGGTTAAATTATTTAGCAGAATATATACGATATTTTGTAAGTGTATGAAATCATTATTTATTTTGTAAGTATTCAATCAATTTCAAATTTGTATTCTAGATAATTAAACAAAACCCAAATTTTTAGGATGTTACAATCCGATTTCATTTTGAATTTCTAATTAATATTATATGACTTTGTGTTATGTTTAAAAAAAGTCCGAATTAAAGAAAGTAGTAATCAAATGATAAAAGATTTTTAAATTTTAATTTTAAATTTGGCCCGATTTTTATGTAATCCGATTTTTTTAATAAACATGATCTGCTACAATTAGGTAAAGATACATGTTATAGTGTTTTGTCTAATTCAGAAATTCTCGATTGTATGGTAAACATATTTTTTTAATAAAAAAAAATGAAAGAATTTTGATTTTTACAAAATTGTCATTCCGATTATGCAATCCAATTTTTATAATAAATAATTGATTTGTTACAATTAATAAAAGATATATGTGAAAGTATTTTTCCTAATTCGAAATTCTTGATTTTATTTTCATCAGTTTTTTTTGTAATGAAAATAGAGAAAGAAAATTGACTTTTGCATCAATCGAAATTTACCTAAATTAAATCCACAAAATATATAAATTTAGGGTGCATATTTAAAAAAATAAAATTGTTGTACCATTTCAAGATTAAATCAATCGTAATTAATTTTAATTAAAATATAATAGTTTCCAAACAAAACACTTTAGTTAGCCAAAAATTTATGGTATGTAATATTGTTTCATTATGGTAGCACGATTTTTTGAAAGAAAAGTAACAAATACCATAATTTTAGGTAGCATTTAGTGCTGATTTTTTGAAAAAAAAAAAAAGTTACTAAGTATGGAATGCAATTAATGCTAATAGAGATTTGACCAGAATTTGACCTACTATTTTAAAAAAATGATAATTCTTTTTATATATATATATATATAGATTTCCTATTGTAACCATTAATATTTTAAAAGTTAATAACTTTTTCAGTTTTTTATCAGTTTTACATATGTAATATATTGAATCAATCATCTCTTGATGAGCTTCGATTTGACATTCATATTGTATTTGATGTGCTATTGCACCTCGAACTGGCCCTCCTTGATTCTCAACCGCTTAAGCACCCGAACACCTGCAAAGACGCCGGGAGGTGTTCTCGGCGGTAAACCTCCGAGGCTCAAGTTAATATATTATCTAGAATGTCACAGTATAGATTTTAGAGTTTGTAACGTGATTCGATGATTACCTCTCGTGCACCCAACTTTACCTATTTATAAGTATTGACATTGCATTTGTGCCACGCCTCGGCCCTCGCCCGTTAGATAATCCAGCCCCTTCTTATCTTGACGCTACACGTGTCCCCCATACATTCCTCCTAATAATCACTCCATTCATGAGCCGCTATTATTTCCTTTGGATCGAGCCCAAAACGACTAGGCTACCCATTTACCCTATTATCTCTATGTGTCATATCAGTATTTATAAAATAATAAATTATATATATCTTTTTAATAATAATAGAATTATTTACCACATAATATATTTATGTTTGAAGTAATTATATCATATAAGAAAAAATGTTATAATATAACACATGTAAATCGCCTAAGTAACAAATGTCATTTAAAATATATAACAATATATATTTTCTGTAAATAAAATATTTAAATTTTAAAATATTTTTGGTCATTAACTTTAAATTCAAGAATAATTTTTTTCAACAAATACCCGAGTAATACACCAGTGTTTTGTACCCTTTATAAATTATTTCATAAATGGTCAGTACCAAATTTCAAACATATTCATCATTAATTTTTGCTATGAATCCTACAAATGCATTTATTTCGTGATGATTCTACAATAGAGCACAAGTCCAAACAATACCATGTCACCATAAAATTTTCTTCTGCGTTTTGATGTGTTTTATAACAGTTGTATAATTTTGTTTTCTCCGCAACTTTTTTGGATAAGGACAAAGATATAGAAAATGCTTAATTGATTTAATTTTCATCTGAATTTGTTTTCATCTGGAAATTTTATTTCATTTTAAATTTTTCACCCTATAATTAATAAATCTACGTGACGATTTTTTAAATGCATCATTATTATAAAACTTTTAAAACCAAAACATATATACGTTGTAATTTTTTTAATATACGACGCTCTTTTACACGAATCATTATTTATGAATTTCGATCACATAACATATATAAGTACGTATTTTTATTTTTAAAAAAAAAATCTATCCGTCTAACGATTAAACTGTTCTCACAAGATTTCGGATTTGAAGAAAGCCAATATATCATTTGTATACACAATCGAGAGAACGTGAAGCTTGCTTCAATCACCCATTATTATTACATAAGCAACATCTTTTTAATCATTCTTTTTTTTTAAAAAAAAATTATATATTATTTTATTATATATAATATAGAAATTAGGAGAAAAAAAAGTTGGCCATGGCATGGGGTGCGTGACCTTCCTACAAGCTGATATCATGGAAAAATTAATTATTATTTGCATGAAGATTATATTTGTAAGTGTTTTGCTCAAGTTGCTTATATGGTTGCACAAATAATTGAGATATATATTTTCAATTATTAGAGCTAAAATAAAAGGGGATTTTCAAAAGTGGTCATGTTATTTTGGGATCTATCAATAGTATAATTTTATCATAGTTCAGTCGTCGTCGTCGCGTATGATTGAATATGAATTTGATTGGTTTTTTAGGTTAAATATAATAAATTTTGAAAAATGTGGTATGATTAGTTGTTAGCGAGAATTTAAGTGTAAATTAAAATAATATTTCAAATAAAATAATTAAATTTGATTTAATGTAATATGGAAGAAAAATAATTGGAAGTGATGATTAGTTAAAATTATGTGAGTGGATGAATAGTGAATTAAAAGTTGATGTGATGTGTAAAAAGTGATCAATTAATTAATATTATTTAATTATACTTATAATATTGAATATAGTGAAGTTGCGTTAAATTTGAGTTTTAATTGATTTTTTTACTAGACTATATACCTTATGATTACTTCCAATTTTTTCCCTATAGATACATACTATTATTTTTTGGAGAGATACTACGATCACGTGACGGAACGATTCTGTCGGGATTTGTAACCGTTAGATCAATTACCTCCGACGTTACATGATGATTTAACGGTTACAATTCTCGACGGAATGATTCTGTAATGGGACCGTAGTATTTCTCTATTTTTCTGTGCTATAGGGAGCCAATAATTATTTATTGAGATGAGAAAGTGACCAAGTTCTATGCATGTGTTGATTTCTTCATTCAAAAATTCAAATTTATTAGTGTTGATTTCTTGAATAAAAAATTCAAATATATTATGTATATACGTATATATGTACATTAATTAAGTGCATGAAAAAAAGTGGCACCGAAATCAGAATATTTCGTAAGCAAGCCCCATAAAATGATTCCTATATTTAGTAAGACACAATGACTTTTATTTATTTATTTATCAATCTATTTATTTATTTTTGGCGAGATTTGGGATAAGTAGACTTGGACTTATTATATGGTACGTACATTGGTCCATAATTGTATCCAACTGGAATCTATTAACGTTTTTATCACTCACATCTGACGTAATTTTCGTTAAATTCACATATCAAAGACCAAGAATGAACCATTATTTTTTGTAGATAGTCAATGTCTGACGAAAATGATATTTGGGCCAAATGATAATTTTGGATTCAACATGTGCATAGGGAAACCAATTTTGCGACGGACTATATGACGGCACTAGCGGCTTCTTTCCGTTGGGCTTGTAACGGATCTCGTCACCTCCCCCAGGGTTAGATGCATGGCTTGATCACGACATTCGTGGGGTGGCTCCCACAAGACGAGTTATAGTGTAGTAGTTTTCGGGTATCTGACCTCCATTTCTGTACCAAAAAAAAGAGAACATTATTTTTTTTTTTTTGTCCAATAACAACATTTTGCCCAATTACTTAAACCAGTGAACAATTTTCGCAATTCGTTAGCGGACAATTTTTATATTTTTTATTAATCATTATATATTTTGATAGGTTTTATTAATTATTTATTTTGCAATAATAGTAAAAAAAATTGGGCAAATTTGATATATATCCCAAGTTATGACATTTTTATTTTTTATTTTTTGTAATTTTGCCATTTGATTTAACATACCATTTCTTCAAAGAGTTCTCAAACGTATTCACAAAACCAAATGAGCAAAATATGCCAAAATGGTTGGAATACACACTGTATATATATGTTTCATCAAATTCTAACTAAATCAACTAAAACAACAACTTGGGACCAAATAAATGGTCTACAAATTCAACAAACCAGACCAATTAATTGAAAATTCAATTAAATCTTTCATTCATTTTTTTTAAAATTTTTTTTGCAGTCCTCATCTTGGATTCTTGAAGAGCCAACTTTGAACTAGTAAATACTGGGCATGTTATTCCAGAGGCACGAGCCAAAGTTCCAATCTTGATTTGCTATTCCTGTCGAGGCTGTAACTGGGTTGTACCTTGCGGCATTGTGTTGACTTTCTATGATCAAGTCGGTTGTACCATCGGTCAACATTGGAGATCCACTGCTACGCGCGTCGTCCCAGTCAGGGATTGGAACAGATAGCGGGAAGTTATCGAGAAGGTTTAATAATTCATCGTCCATCGCATTATTTCCCTCTTCTGGAGCCTTGGAGTTTCGACCTGTGTTATGCAATAATGTAAAGGAATAATCGTAATCGATCGCCAGCGAATTAGGTCTTTTAAGTATGACACATTAAATGATCTTATACTAAATCTATGTGTTCACTTATATCTCAATTTCAAGTTTACTAATTAATTTCCATATTATCATATATAATTCAAGATGTGTATATAGTATAAATAATTGTATATCCTTAATTTCTTGACAACTATTCTTGCAATAATTCTTTATGGTAACGTAAAGCAACTTCTCAGTTAAAATGTTAAATATGGGAACATACAAACCATGCTTGCAAAGAACCCACCTTTTAGGGACTATTTACATTCACACACTACTTTAAAAAAAAATAATAAAAAAAAAAAGAAACTCAAACCAAAACAATCCGCACAAATTCCTATGTAAGATGACCTAATCGTTAGGCGGGTCGACTTTCGTATGATTCTTTTAAACAAAAATGCATGCTTATCGTACGAAATGTCATACTATTGAAAAAGTATGATTGTTTAACTGTTAGACTGACTTAACAGTAGTTTTATTAATTGATCGATCAAGTCTACACAAACTCCATATAAGAATTTCTTGATCCATCAATTACCTAACATGGAATGAAGGTTTCATATGCATTTTAAAATGGCAACCATACAACATAAGCTCAACTTGTAAACTAGAGATTGCATCAATAAGTGAAGCACAATATGCACAAATTCAAGAAAAACAAAGCAAAATGTTAGCAACTCAAGATCTGAAAGATAAAACTCATACCCTCATAGCTATTATCAGAAGTTCCACTTCCATGCCCAAAACCAACAAAACCACCTTCCTCCCCAAGCACAGTTGCACTCCCAACAAGAAGGTCCTCGGTTTTTTCGGTACAACCCGCCAAAGCACGCGACTCCCCTAACAAATCCTCCAACAAACCGCTCCTTCGACAGCCCGCCTCGAACCCCTCGTCGTTCGAGGTGGACCCCACCACGAAGTCGCTGGACGAAGCTGCCGGAGTTATCACCGGCGATTGGATTGAAGGCAGCCCTAATCCCATCATATCCCGCCCCGTGTCAATCCCATCATAATTACCAAAATCACGGTCATTGTTGTACGGAACCAAACAGGGCACGGGCAGGGGATCCGAAAGGCCTTGATTGAAAAACGGGCTCGTCGGAAAAGAAGAATTCGAGGCGGTCAACGAGAGGGCCAAGCCCGTGTTGCCACCGTAAAAACCGAGCTCGTTATTTGCAGGTTTAAACAACGGTTGGGAATTATACGTGTCGTGATAGAATGGAGGGTTCGGATTAATTACGGGTAGATGAGATGATAAAGAAGGGGACGATGGTTTTTGCACAACTCGGTGAGGGTAAATAGGTAATCCGGCGCGTTGGCGTCGCTTGAGCCGCGTGTTCCAGTAGTTCTTGATCTCGTTATCGGTTCTTCCGGGGAGCTATTTGTGTACATGGCCAAAAAAAATAAACAAAAAAGAATTTAAAAGAGCAAAAAAGTTGAGGATCTTGTTTTTCTCATATAAGAAGCAAAATTTTATTCCAATAGAATGATTTGGAAACATATATAGTTGCAAATAGTTGAAAGTGATTGTTTGTTACTAAAATTGATTGATTCATACCAAAACAGAGAAAAACAGAACATAACTCAACATTTATGGACTTCAAGAAGCACACGCACACACAAATGAAATGATATGAAATGAAGAATTTTCCTAATAACATGAAAATCAAGATTCAAGGCAAGCTAGCTAACACAAACACACACACCTGAGCAGCCATGCGGGCCCACTTGTTGCCGATCTTCGCATGAAGCTCGACAATAAGCTTCTCCTCCTCGGGAGTGAAGGCGCCTTTCTTGAGATTGGGCCTCAGGTGGTTGGCCCACCTGAGCCGGCAGCTCTTGCCACACCTCATGAGGCCCGAGTTCCTTTGGACCGCGTTCCAATTGCCTTCGCCGTGTTTCTTCACGTACTCGACGAGGATCATGTCCTCGGAAGTCGTCCATGGACCTTTTTTCATCGCGTTCTTGCTCTTCGCACTAGCGGCCGAGTTTACTAATCCTCCCGATAAATCAGGTGCCATTTTTTTTTTTTTTAATTT
>CACSLK010003174.1:1922409-1936688 GCA_902706635.1 Striga hermonthica
AAATTTATTTATAATAGAAAAAAAAAATGTGGTAAATTATTGGACGAGGATTAACACACGAAATTTATTTACTATGATAATACGTTATAAATTAATAATTCTTTTAAGTTTTAGTTAACGTTTTAGTCAATTTGTAGTATTTTAGTAAATACTTGATACATGTTTTAGTAAATAATATAACATCTATATAATTATTGTTGTATTATTTATATTTATTAATTATTTAATGATAATAATTTAAATAATTAAATATGTGTAAAACGATGTATCTAATTAGATTACATTTGTGATATTAAAATTAAATATGTAAAAATAATATATCTAATTAAATTATACTTTTATGTTAAAATAATGATAATAGAAAGAAAATATATTGTCGAGATTGGAGACGAAACTTGATTTTTGTTTCACTCTACTTTAAAATAGAGTAGAGATAAGAGTTGGATATGACCTAAAATGTTAAGTCTTACGTACGATCAGACTAACCATTAGAATGACATACGTTTCTCATAAATATGCATACATTTTTTTGTTAGAAAATGACATAGTCGATAGTACGGCATTAAATAGTATAAGTATACATTTTTTTATATCATATGACAGGTCGACCCGTTTAACTGTTCGGTTTCCTCGTACAATAATTTATGTAAATAAGGGAAAAGAAAATTCTAAGAAAATAAAATAATGTCAAATAAAACGTAGGTCGTTTGCCAGGTCAGTCTAGTCATTATATATTTTATTCACATATATATACACATTAGAAAAATTTCACACTTTAGTACACAAAAAAAATAATAATAATAATGTATGCATTTTATTTGCATAGTAGGACCGCTCAATCTGTCTAACAAGTGTGATACAAAATTTGCGTCAATAAAGATGTAAATAAAATAATATAATCTATATATATTGAAGAGGTTGATGGTAAATTATTTGTAGAAAGTTTATCTAAAACATGGGTCAAAGTCTTTGACTTACTTCTTTTGATAATTCGATTTGAATTCAAATTTTGAATGACATTTGATCTTCATGTGTTTAATATATCTTATTTTCTGTTTTAAATTATTCATGGTATAGATAACGCATATTATTTTGCGACATTTCAAATTATTTATGGTACAAATTTTTATGCAAAATTCACTTGAAATCTGGTTAATTTCATATGTAAAAGATTCTATTAATATTCTAAATCGTTTATAAATTAGTGTTTTGGTTGGTTGGTCGAGAACTTAGTTTGTAAATAAATTCGGCATGCCATTTTATCTGAAATTTATTTGGATAATTAGTGAAGAGATTTTCTTTACAAAAAAAAAAGCTTGACCGTGAAACGTTATTTATCTTTCTAATTTATGATTAAAATTATTATTTATTAATCAATTAAATAAAACTTAATTTTTTTTCCACAAATACATTCGGTTACTATATTAGTATAATCAAACGGACATCAAAATATTATTTTATAAAAAATTCTTCCTTTGTAATTGATATACATAAAATGGTACAAATTAACACAAATGTAATTTACATATTATTTAACCAATCATAAATCCACCATTGAAATTTACATACTATAAATAACAAACTTATTTAACTAAATAATCATATGAACGAATGATAAATATAAATCTACCTCAATCAAATTTAATTTTACCTATATTATTTCATTGAAACACATCTAAATAAATAAACTACAAGTCAAAGAATTCAAATTTCACGTGCCACCGGATAATAAAAAAAGCTAAAACAATGTTACCATATTTTTAGATTACATTCACCTATAACAAAAAATATTATTATTTTTAAAAATTATTTTATGTTCGGATTGCAACATCGAATTCAATTATATCTACCAAAATATTTTTCCCAATTTTGTTACATAATATTAAGGAAATCCGGTTAAAAAAATTCTTAAAAGACTCGAATATTTCTCATTTTATTTTAGTAAAAATCCAAGCAAATAGAAAAATATGTCTCATTTTAAAAATTCATTATTATCTTATAGCAAAGTAATAAGTTGGACCAAATGGAAACATCACAAATCTTGTACGATTCTTTTAATTAGAACCATATATCACATTTAACACAAATAATTTACGACATCAATATAAGTAGTCAATTACCTTAATCATTACTACGTTTGTTTAGCATTTCTTTTTCAGTCCCTAATATTCAACTAATTTCACTTTTTCCACCATGTCAATATGCCGCCCATGTAGTGTTTATTAAGTCAGTTTCCTGAACGAACAAGGCATACTTGAAATTAAGGGTTGTTCCTATATTTGAAGAAAAACTCATAGCCAAGTACAAAAATGTGCTAGAAATAAATTTACATGATGAAGAGGTAAATAATTTTTTTTGTCATTTCTTATTTATTATTATGGAATCCATATGCTAAAATTATTAATTTGTGATGACGATGACTCGCCACCTAATCAAACAAAAAACGTTGTTTACAAAGAACTATTCAATAATTTATGACCTTTTATTTGTCCGACCTATTTACATTTGTTATATATATACCAAGGCCATCAAATTTTATAATTAATATTAAAAAAAATTAAAAGAAAATATATCATCTCGTGCATCTCATAGACCATACTAGTGAATTTATGAAAGAATTGTGGGTTGGGGTGGGGTGGGGTTTAATTACAGTGTAAATTTGTCCTAACACAAATAATTGTGGGCTGCATGATTTTTATGGCCATGGGTTTCCACTCCATGAATTACGACAATTTTCGGCACGGTATTTAATGTGTGTTTCGGTTAATAGGATAAATAAAGTACTCCTCCTGTTTTTTATTATTTGTTATTTTGTCTTAAATGATTATTGATTAAATAATTGTCGTGTTGGTTATTTTGTTCATATACATCAATACACAATGTCTCTTCGTATCTCACCTTCATAGTTTCTCATAACATCCATTAAATAAGAATAATATTGATAAAAAAAAAATTAATTAACGTGTTGCTTCTCAAAATGACAAATAATAAAAATAGGAGGGAATATTAGATGTCTCTATATTTTATTTTAACTTATTTATTATAACAATATAAATATAAAACTTTTGAGATTTGAATGATGTCCTAAGATTTTTTTCTTTTTTCTTTTTTTTTTTAAAAAAAAAACTTTTTGGATTTTACTGATTTTTTTTTTTAGAAATAAGTCCATATGTGGAATTAGAGTTAGGGTTTTGTTTATGTGTATTTTATTTTTAAAATCTCATTTAAGTCCTTAAAAGTTCAAACAAATTTTCCTTGACGCTCAAAATGCTTGGCCAAGATGCTCCATTCAATTGGCCCCCAGTCTTCCACTTCAAAGCAATTGCCAAGTGCAGCTTTGCTTGGTCAGCAAGAAGTTCAGTTCCAGCAGGAAGAGATGCATAGAACTGGTCAGCCGGGGCAAAGTCCTCCCGCCAAATCGACGGCCAAGTTCACTATGTGCTCTCGCTCGTGCAGTCGGAGGTAAAGTTCAAACAAATTTTAAAAGATAAATAAATTGAATAATTCACGAGTACTTTTTAAAAATTTAAAATTAATAACTTTAGGCATCTTAAAGAATTTTTGAAATCTTAAATGAATACCTTCGAACTATTAAACTTTTTGAAAAGTCTACAATTCTTAAAAAAAAAAATAAAAATAAAAATAAAAAAAAAAACTTAAGAAACTCAATTGAATACACTGTCAAATTCTAATGTTTCATAATCTTGTATGTCATATTTTTGTGCTTGCCAGATCATTATGTCAATTTTATGTTTTGAATTAGTTTATATTGATCCTGATTTTTATTCATTCCTATTAGAACTTTTAAGATTATAAAAGATTTAATCAATTTAAGTTATATGTGTATATAAAATTTCAACAAAATCTATTACTATATAAAGAGGTAACCTAAAAAATCCAATAATAGTAACTAAAAAATCATCTAAAATCCCGCCTAAATATATTACTAAATATAGTAAATTGTTTGAAAAATTTCGCAATATACCGCCTATTTGAATTGCTTGAAATTTTTTAAAATTTGAAATTTTTGTCAGTATGCCAAATCTTCAATTGTCGTTTCAAATTTTTCAAAAATTTTTGAACAAATCAATTTAAGGACGTTTTTTTTTTTTAAAAAAATGTAAACCAATCCACTTTAACATCTCTAAAGCATATCAATATCATTTTTATGGACAATCCCAACCAGCATGCTTATTAACTTTTAATATTGAATTAAATTCGCTTTAATATTTCAAAACTTTATCGGTTTATATTATAAACTCTCAATTAATTTTTTTTGCATAAATAAAAAACATATAATCCCATATTTCAAACCATTAAATACCCACGTTTTAATTTAATTTAAATCATGATTAATCTATTACTATATAGTAAGAAGAAACATTTAGTAACATATAATGTAAAATCCGGCTAAAAAAATATTTTCACTATTAGTGGATTTTTTTTTTTGAAAAATTCAAATAATCCCGCCATGTAATTTAAGTTTGAATTTCAAATTATTTAAGTGATTGATTCCATTTTATGATATTGTTAGTTGAAAATTAACCCGGGTATTAAGGAATTATTTAAAATAGCTAATTGACCTTTAAACGCATATCTAGCAATAAAAACAACCTATATGCTGTTGGGTTTTTTTTTTCGTAGAATGGATAATATATAATCATTTATAACATAAAAATAATGTTCTAGAATATCATTAAAAGTATTCGATCTCCAAGTTTGATGGGAGATTCAACCTATATATGTTTGTATTTATATGAAATAGAAACTAAAATCACGCTTAAAATTTTTAAAATTTCTAAATAACTTGGTAATATTTTTTGCAAATTTTCAAAAAAATCACGCCTTTAGAAATTAATTATTCAATTTATTTTATAAAGCTGGCAAGATTAATAAATTAAATATAAAGTGCACGATTTTATTTGAGGTATTGATTATTATTATTATTATTATTATTATTATTATTATTATTATTATTATTATTATTATTATTATTATTTTATTTTGTAAAGATGTGTTGTAATTCATAAACGTTCGGTATTATGGTATAAAGTGAGCAATTTTATATTTTTTATATGAAATGTCCAAATTTAAATGGTATGAATTTTGTACTGTATGAATAGAAGTATAGTTTTGAAATTTAGAAAACAAAATAAGTAATATGAATTTTATTTTGTATGGGTATGAAAGTCGAATTTTAGATTGATTTTTTATAATCTATGTGATATGATTCTCAAATTTTAACATATTCTTATTAGAACTTGCAATAAGATATTGATGGCAATTCGACAAATTAGAATGTATTTCTCTTGAAAATCATATAGATCTTTGAACAAATATTGGTTAATAAAATTTAAATTTGTAATTTGATCTAGAGAATTGATTGATAAATTTGAACAAAAAGGTAACTAAAAATAAATACAGAAAATTGTGGGATAATATATATATATATATATATATATAAAGAGAATTTATTATGTAGTTCAAATTTGTGTTTTAAATTTAAAAGTCAAATAAGTAAACATTCATAACTTACGGGTCAATATTAATTGGACGTAAATTGAATAGTCAATTATTTATAGTTTAATAAATTACTCAGCTAATTAAATTTTTTTGATTTAGATAGGTTATACAAGAATAAATCCATTTTCATTAATGAAACAACATGAGTTTTATAATTATACTTATTGTTCACATTGATTTTTAAATAATATTAAAATTTTTAGCAAAATAATTATTTTATGGAATCACACTGTAGTCAAATCGAATTTCTAAATAATTTTTTTTAAAATGATACTTATTTTGAAATGAATATAATGCAATTCATTATCAGTTATGTGCACTTACGAGTTGTGTACTAATTTTAAATTACATGTTTTATGTACTTTTGTATAATTTAAATTTCATATAATATTTTTAATAAATTAATATATGTAATTGTCTTAGATATTGATTCTATATTTTTAATTAATAAATATTATTTAATAAGTATTCTTAATTTATAAATATTAATAAATATTTCTTACTCGTGCATCGCATGAGATCTGTACTAGTTTTTAGATGAAAAATGGGTTAATTGCACCAAACCCCCCTGTGTTTAACGAAATGTGCGCGTTTCCCCATTGTGTTTTAAAAACTGCACCAGACCCCTTTGTGTTTAAGTGACCGATGCAAACGCTCTCTTTTTTCAATTTCTTGTTAACGGCGTTAATTTTTATACAAAAACACCGTTATACCCTTCCAATATTATATATATATTTACGATAAATTGAATTTCTCACGATATATTGGATATATCGCGACAAATTGAATTTAAAAAAAAAAGGTTGTCCACAGGTTCGAACATGGGACCTCGCATGAGCATGCAAAGCAAGCTACCACTACACCACTCAAGCTTGAGTGTTAAATGTGGTAAAGTTTAATATACATAGGCATTACATATGGATAAATGAAATTTAATTTAAAAGTAATATAAATCATATTAAATTAAATTATTAAAATATAAATATATTATAAATTAAAATATAATGAACCAAGTTATATAAAATTAACCAAACGAGAATATAAAAATAACTTATTATATTAAACAAAAACAAAATAATAAAAATAAATTATACTTAAATTTAAAAATCAAAGTTAAAATAATAATATTTATTAAATTATATTTAGATTATTTTTATATTTTATTATTTGTTGTAATTTATATTATTTTATTACATTGTTCATTTTATATTATCTTAGTTAACAAACTTTATTTATTTTGTTTATCTTAAGATAATGTAATCAAATTATGTTAAATTATAATAATAAATTTAGAAACTAAATTATTTTTTAAAAAATAAATCATTTACTAAAAAAATTATAATTTATTTCAATTTTTTTAGTGATATTGTATGTTAGAGTAAATTATATTAACGTATTTGCTAAATTGTGTTTTCTTTATTATATTATAATAATTTATGATTTTTATTTACTTAATTACTTTAATCTATTAATAACTTATTTGATTTATTATATTATTTTACTTTACAATTATTATAATTTATTATCTTATAATATTTTTATTTTATTTTTATTTAGGGGTGGCTCGTCCACGTCGTGTGATGTCTTAGTGCTCGCTTAGGCTTCGGCCTCTTATATTGTACCAAAAAAAAATAAACTTATAAATTTATTTAATTTTAATTAATGTTACTATATTAAATTTATCTTACTTTATTTTAATTTAATTGTTACATTATTTTCATGTTAATTTAATTTATTTCAAGTTATTATTATTATTATTATTATTATTATTATTATTATTATTATTATTATTAATAATTATCTAATTGATATTTAGTTACCTTTTAGATTTTTATTTATTTTATTTACTTTAATTTATTATAACATAATAACTTATCTGATTAATTATATTATTTTAATTTACAATTTTTATACTTTATTATCTTATAAAATTTTTTAGTTTAATTGTGTTTATTTTATATTTAATTTTATTATCATTTTTTTAATTTAAAATTTTAATAATTAAATTATTTTAGTAATTAAATATTAAAAATTTATTTATCTTTAATTCGTGCTACTATATATTAAATTTAATCTTACTTTATTTTAATTTAATTGTTTCGTTATTTTTATGTTCATTTATTTTATTTCAAGTTATTATTATTAATAGTTATTTAATTTATATTAATTTACGTATCATATTTTTATTTATTTTATTTCCTTTATTTTTATTTTATTTAATCATTTCCGTATTGTATTATAAATATATGTATGTTCAATAGATACCACAACAGTCATGTAGCCTAGTGGCTTTTGTGGCATGCTCTCTCTTGGGCATCCTGGGATCGAGTCCCACTGCCTACACTATAAATTTTTGGCTTTTTCAATAAGATTCAGGAGGGTAAAATGGTAAATTAATTATTCTGAAAATAAAAAAAATTGAATAAATCTCGCAGTTAGAGAAGGTGTCACACACGCGTGGTTAACTTGGACGGAATGGGGGAACCGTGCAACAATTATATAAACACAAGGGGGTCTGGTGCAGTTTTTAAAACACAGTGGGGAAACGCGCACATTTCGTTAAACACAGGGGGGTTTGGTGCAATTTACCCTATTAACTTTCGCTGATGCACGCAATAATTGTATTGGCACCTTGTGTATTATTGTGTGCAGATATGCACGGGAGAAAATGGGTGCGATCAAACACAGGTAAACTACACTATAACAAGATGAGCTCACATGAAACTCAAGTGAAATTTCATCTAAAAAACCGATTGGTGGAATGGTAGCTCACTAGACTTATAAGTCAGATTCATTTTTTATATATAGACGATGCGAGACAACTCACAAGTGATATTATATTACTATAATACTATGTTTTATAATCTAGAAAAAAATAGATTAAAGATTTTTTTAAAAATATGCATAGAAAGATTTGGATTTGAAGTGTTTAAATATATTCCCCTGCCCACGGTGGGCAGTGCCCACTAGTTTGTTTTATATGAAAAACGTATTTTGAAAATACGTTTTTCAATTAAATTTAATTGAAAAACGTATTCTCAAAATACGTTTTTCATATAAAACAAACTAGTGAACACTGCCCACCGTGGACAGGTGAGCGAGACTGTTGAAGTGTTACAATGAAGTAAAGGTCTCAAGCTTTATAGTACACTTGGTCCCAAAATTTTTGTCATATGTGTCAAACAGCTAGACGGTTATACTTTTAATAAATATGTGTATTTTTCAAAGTTTTAAATAGCGGGCTAAAACGTTTCTGGCATTGTAGCTATAGCGGAGCTATAGCGGAGATTTAGCGGGATTTTGCCGCTAAATTGCACATAAATACAAATAGCGGCACGCTGCCAAAAAAGATTATTTCTCAAATAGCGGCAACTTTAGCGAGCTATTTATTTCCTTGGTATTTTTCAATTCAAATGTCGTAATTTAAAATGTTTGACATTCTATAATATATATATAATGCATTTTACTAGAACGAAAAAGAAAAAAAAAATAAAAATAAAAAAACAAATCAACCATCTAACAAGTAACAATTGAGTAAGAATTTGTGGTTTATTTTTCATAAATGTGCATTTTTCACATTTATAAAACTTTATTTTATTACAAATATATAACTTCAATGTTTATAAATGGTTGATTTGTGGTTTACGTTCGTAAAGGAGTCCTAAATTGCATTACTTAGGCTATGTTTAGTAAAACTAGCCGATAAGTTAGCTGTTAGCTGATAAGCTAGCTTATAGCTTATATGTAATTTTTGAGCTTATAGCTTATAGCTTATGACTTATAGCTGAAAAGTTAGCTTATATGATAAAAGATGTTTGGTAAATTAACTGATAAGCTAGCTGAAATAAGAAATTCAACTAGCTTATTTGAAAAGTTACCTAAAGTAGCTTATGAAATAAGCTCGAGCTTTTTAAAAAAGCTCGTCCTACCAAACGAGGCTTATTTTAAACAGAGAGCTTATAAGCTAACCAAATAAGCTATAAGCTAGCTTATTTGGCTTACCAAACATACCCTTAATGGTTTATAAATAACATATGTATGAATATTTACTCATGTTATGAAATATATTGCGGTTTTAATTAAAAATATGAACATCTATGAAAAAGTGTGAATGTCAAACCATTATATCTATAATTGTCCAACCTACATAGTAAGTATGGTTGCAAATTCTTGCATCTATTAGTAAGACTGTCTAACGATTAGTCTATTTAACAGTAAGTAAGATTGTCAAATCGTACAATTGTTCTGTAACTCAATAAGTATGACTGTCAAAGTGTCAAATCGTAAAGTCCGTCTAATATTAAGTATGAATGTCAAACTGTTATAAAAAGTACGAAAGTCTAACTGTTACGCTTGTTTAACAATAAGTATGATTATGTATGCCGCTTTATTGTAGAAATATGTGGACGATCGGATAATTTTTATTTTTATCTCCCCAAAATATTTTTTTTTTTTTTTTTACTAAACTAGAGTTGAATACAAAAAAAATTAACTCAAAATCTACTATTCATCTTATCCAATTTTTTTTCTATTAATATTATCAGTATAATTAAATAATAAAAATCAAACATTACTACACATTTTTCAATAAAATTTACAATGTACCCACCTACAAACTCAAAATTAATTCATCCTCTGTCCCAATATTTATTTTTTCTATTATCTACTCACTTTATCCAATCAACTAAAATGAATACAAGAATTTCTTATTTATTTTATTTTATTTTATTATGATAAATAAAACATATCATTTATAGAGCTTTTTGTAAAGAGATATGAACTTGTCTTTTTTTTTTTTTTTGTCACGTATTGATGTTAAATTAGAGCATATAACCTGATATAACAATAGCATGGTAGACGGACTTCAAGCAGTTAGCTCGACATGCCGGTTTCAAGGAGTTAGCTCTGCTAGGTGGTCGACGACTAATAGGCCTAATAGCCCATGTTTGATGACTTAAGAGTCCTGAAGCTCGAGCATGATAATTCAGGACATTATAGCACGGTTAAAACACGAAGAATGTTGGATGGATAGCTTGTAAGACTAGTTGACCTCTAGAAGCATCTTATCACTGACCTAGGAACTTTACAGCTAGGACCAGTTGATCAAGAAGTAAAAGCTCATGAGCTCAGATAAATAGAACGGGTGCCATGATGAGTATTGACCAAAGATACACAAGGCATCCAAAGTAGATAATGAGATCAATTTTCGGTATGGCCTTTAGGGTTCTTCACGAAGACTCTATATCGACTTAAGGATAAGATTTGATAAATCTCGGATAAATTTTGGGCAACGAGAGTACTTAGACAACAAGATTGAGCAGATCTTAAACAACAAAGGTACTTGGGCATATATTGGGCAACAAGACACTTGGGCGACAAGAGTACTTGGGCAACAAAGTAAACTCTCCTATAAAAAAGTCTCATGTATGGAATGGTTCACCTTTTTTTATTATTAGTTATTTTACTTTTTGACTTTTTAATACTCATATAATTATCAACTTTATTTATCATATTCATGTCAGATCGGGAACATCCCAAGTGTGTTGCAAGTCCACATAGGTCATTTCAAGAAAGAATTATGTTCGAAGTCAATCAGTTGCTGGTTCAAAGACGAATTACCTATGATAACTTATTTAGAGGATTGACCAATTAAATAAATCTAGTATTAGCTTATTCGATAAAGAGTATATTTGATTGTTTTTTTACCCAAAACATTGATTATGAAAATTTCAAAAACTATAAATTTTCGATAGTTACCAAATATTTATTTGGTAAATCATTAAACAAATCCACTAGTCAAATAAGATATTATATTCAACTATTTGCTAATACAAGAATCGAATCCAATATTCGAGACAACTCGACTCCTTAAATAAACTAGCCATATATACAAGCTTGAACTCGACTAGCTAATCAATAGTAACGAGATGAACTTGAACTTTAAAATTATATAAATTTATCTTTTCGATTCTTACAAGCCGAACCTAACTCGTTAATCAAAAAAGTTTTACATAAGTTCGAGATCCATTCATTTGTCAAACGAGTCAAATTCGAGTAATGCCCAGCCACATAGGGTTTTAGCCTTGGCAAAATAGTGGTTGAACCTTTGTAGGTGAAGAAAAAAGAAGCCCCTATTATAAAATAGTGGTAAAATCCTGTATAGCAATGTTATCATACGGTTGCAGAATTCTCCCCAGAATCCTCGTCAACAGATCAAAGTCCGCTTCTTTATCAGGATCCTCACTCGTTTGGACCCGTTTATCTTCCTCCGGTTCACTCCGTCAGGTTCGTGCAATGTCGACTGGTTCTGATTCCTACTCGCCGTTCAAGAAAGTCCAGATTGAGAGAGATGACTCGGTAGGGTTTCTGTTTTCTTGGGCACCCATCTTTGTCGCGGTTTGTCGAACGAACATTCATTTCCATTTTTTGTAAAATTTAAGGGTTTTCTCTGATCATTCTTATTTTTTCGGTTTCTTAAATTGGGGTTCTTTTGTCTGATCATTGTTACCTTAATTTGTGCAAAGAAAGAAGAAAGAGAGGATCTTTAGCTAATTGAACATCCGCTTGTGTACGAAAATCAGCTGCACAGTGGGTTTGGTTTTAGCTCGTTGCCTACAGATTAACTTCGATTCTTTATTGATTTATTTTTGTCAATTAGAAAAACCCCCCACAAAATAAACATAAAAATGGCGCTTGGTGAGGATCAGAGAGAAATTGATATAGGACTTCCTTGCTCGCATTGTCATCTGGTTCCAAACGAACTCGTTAGGATTTTGTGTGTATCTATTTATGTTATGGATGTATTTCCTGAATGTGGAATTTGTCAAATAGACATTCGACGCCTATGTGATCGGGAAAGACGATGCTCCCGGGATTGTGGTGCTTCAAGAATGGTGGGGTGTTGATTTTGAGGTCAAAAATCATGCCCAAAAGATTGCTCAGTTCGACAGAGGATACAAAGCATTGATACCAGAGTAGGGAACAATGTATTTGTCATGCAAATTCCAGTTTACCTTATGTATCTTTTTTGTTTTGAAAAAAAAANNNAAAAAAAAAAAAAAAAAAATTATGCATTTTATAGTAATGATTTTATCTATGGTGTGTGTAGATGTTCATTTCTTACCCTTTTTCTTTTTTCTTTCAATTAGCTTGTACAGAGGGAAGGTTGGTCTAGACGTTGCTGAAGCTCAGCATTTGATGGATGGTCTCGACTGGAAAGGTGCTGTGAAGGATATTGAAGCCTCTGTCAACTGGCTCAAGGCAAATGGTTCTAAGAAGGTGTGTATGACTTTATAAATGTTCAAATTATATACTTTTGGGACAGGAATGCATTAAGAAGTCCATAGTTGTTGCTAAATACGCGTGTTTTCACTTGCTCTTAGTATGTTTAGAAATATACATATGTTTCTCGTGCTATAGTTTTTTCTGTTCTTTTTCAATTGATTTTTCAATTGACAGTGTATGAGGCAATAAAAGCGCTCTAGATGTGACGAATCATGTGATTTTTGTGAAAGAATAAAGTTTCGAACTTTATCGTCACTTTATTTCCTTATAACCGTGAATGCTGAACAATAATGGCATGATTCGTTTGCGGGAATGACATGGGAATGGAATACTTACTCATTCCTATTCCCATCATTGGTATAATTTTTAGAAGGGAATGACCATTCGAATGGGAATCACAAAACTCATGTATATGAGATTAGCCATTCCAAGCTATGGATGGTTTTCTCATTCCCATATTTTTTGGAATCGATTTTTCAAAAAATAAAATTAACAAATAATAATAACAAATAAGTATATAATATATACTATTTATCATGAGTAAATTATATTAAATAGAATTATTTTAAAAATAAATTTCAAATATAAAATTAAAAAAAAAATAATTTAATAGTCATATGTTAATTAGATATATTAAATACTTATATAAAAATAAAACTCACAAAGCTGTATTTATAAATAGTTTAGGAAAATATTATTTTATTTTATATAATCATATATATTACATATTTATTCATAAATTGAGTTATGTTATAAAAAGTATGTTTGGCCACATATGCTCATAGGGGTTTATGTAATGATATATTTTTAATAGTTAATATGTATATAAATACATAATTCGCTTATTTATTATATAAGATGGGTATAAAAATAAAAAAGTATGTCTATTAAAATATAGTTAATTTTTAAAATATAAAATAATATTAGTATTATCATAAATAAGAAAATAAAATAATATAAATATTAATTTTTTACTATAAAATACTAAAATAGTGATAAATGATAATACAGGATGATAATGTCATTTCATTTCGGTCTTATTCCTTATGCATACCAGACGTATCAATGACAAAATTTGTTTCATTCCTTCCCCATAATCATTCCATTCCTACCAAATTTCATTCTACTATACCAATCATGAAACTCAATCCATGTTCAGTTCATACTCAAAATTTAAATCAACTTTAACCCAACACCACTATTTTCATTATTATCACTATAGTTAAATAATTTTAATCAATTAATCTTACACATTACATCAACTTTAATTCACTTATTCATCCACTCACATAATTTCAACTAACAATCACTACACATATCACTCTCCTACTTTTACATCTAATCATCTTTAATTTATTTTATTTTAAATATTATTTTATTATAAACTCAAAATTCCACTAACAACTAACCATACCACAATTTTCCAAATTAAGCCCAGTTAACAAAAAAAAAAAAAAAAAAAAAAAAAAAAA
>CACSLK010003174.1:1960646-1973975 GCA_902706635.1 Striga hermonthica
TGCCCAGATCAGGATCGCGTCCGGTTGTTCTAACAGCTTGTTGAGTCGCAAGATCGCTACGATGGGTGGGTGGCCTTACAATTTTTTGATCTTCTGTTTTTTGTTATGTTTTTCTGTTGTCAGCTTTTGAATAAAATGTTTCAGTGTTTGTGATATGTGTCTCACTGTGCCTGTTGGGGAATATTGGAATTTCCACTTGTAGTGGAAATGTTGTAGTGATTGATCTGCTGAATTGTGTTTCTGTTTAGAACTGTTTGCTTGGTTCTAACTTATATAAGAAGAAGTTTCGATTGGAATTTTTCTTTTTGTCAATACGAATCGCGACCATAGTTGTGAGCTTTATTTAACTGAAGTTCAACTATAGTCGGAGATGTTGATGTATTTTCTGCCTGCTGTCTGTTTCTTTGTGATGCAACTGAAATCGATATTAGTCGATTGACTCGATTCCGTTTTTATATGTGATTATTTTTGAAAGGTATGTTTGATTTGGCTTAGTTAAGTTAGTTTTGATCTTCTTCATTAGTATTCTGCATTTTACATGCTACCATTTTTGTTCGGAGATTTGTGTTAGCATATGGTATGTTCTACTTATTTTGTATGGCCATGTTAAAAGTTTCTTCCATAGGAGTTTGGATGAAAGATAATTATGCCTCCGGATCATTACATGGTGGTATATTTTCATTAGTATATAAAAGCCTAGTACTTTCTCTACCTGCTTTATTTCTACTTAATTTTTGTGGGAAAAGCAATGTGGAATATTTATCTGTTTTTAACCATTCAAAAGTGAAACTCTCATCTATCTTTTTTTTTTCGAACGGCTTCATTAAACTGTACTCGTTATATGTTGTTTCAGCCTCCGAGAATGCCTTCAAGGAAATTTTCACCAGTCTTCCCAAGCCTGGTGGTGGTGAATTTGGAAAGTTTTACAGTCTGACTGCTCTAAAAGATCCAAGGATAGGTAATTATATTTGATATACTCTTATGTTAATTTGCCTTCAAATGTTGTATATATTAATTTGGAATATTTAATTGATCTGAACTTCTTAGTTATCCTATTGTAAACTGACAAAGGCATTTCCATTTGTTCCCTTCCATTTATTATATTATATAATAGTATTTTTACAAGGATTAACATTCTGATGATGCTATTTTGTGCTTATGCCATCACTACAGATAAACTACCGTACTCTATTAGAATCCTTCTTGAATCTGCGATACGTAACTGTGATGGATTCCAAGTGAAAAAGGAAGATGTGGAGAAGATCATTGACTGGGAAAAAACTGCCCCAAAGCAAGTCGAAATCCCTTTCAAACCTGCTCGCGTACTTCTTCAGGTACTGGTCTTGATTGCTATTCTTTCAGTTTTGATACTATTTTATAACTCTAGCTGATGTTCGATTAAATTTTTCCTTCTGTTGCTAGGACTTTACTGGTGTGCCTGCTGTTGTTGACCTAGCCTGCATGCGTGATGCTATGAACAAGCTTGGCAGTGATTCTAACAAGATCAATCCATTGGTAAGTACTGTGCTCTATGTTTTTAATTAGTAATTAGATATTTCAAACTTTAGTAATTGTTACAAGATCTTGTCACTGATCCTATGGTGTTCCTGGTGCCACAGTTTACATTCCCTTTGAGACAAAATGAATTTGTAATGAAGGGTACTTGTTAATCTACCATAACCAATAACAACTGCTTCGTTATTAATTATCTAAAATATCTGGATAAATTTGATTAGCATAATAAAACGGAATACCAAAGAACATTGTGCTCAATACAAAATGGGAAGAAAGGACAGAAGGAACACAAAATTGTTGTCATTGGATTTATAATTCCAATATATTGGGTGGTCACAGGTTCCTGTCGATCTAGTTGTTGATCATTCAGTTCAAGTGGACGTTGCGAGATCAGAAAATGCTGTTCAAGCAAATATGGAGCTTGAATTCCAAAGAA
This sequence comes from Striga hermonthica, assembly GCA_902706635.1. Lineage (NCBI taxonomy): Eukaryota > Viridiplantae > Streptophyta > Magnoliopsida > Lamiales > Orobanchaceae > Striga > Striga hermonthica. The sequence goes on from CACSLK010003174.1 coordinate 1,962,598, forward strand.
ACAAGGAAAGATTTGCTTTCCTGAAGTGGGGATCAACTGCTTTCCAAAACATGCTTGTTGTTCCTCCGGGCTCCGGTATAGTGCACCAGGTACTGGAACATAACAATATATGCATCAACTTTATTTCAGTGCATAAAATTGTTTGGCAAGCACCAACTACCCATATAGGATAATAATATATTTCCTTCCCTTTCTTAAAATTACGGGATTCTGCAAAAGAATAAATTAATAGGCATTACTTTGTACTTTGATCATCTATGTTGATTAACATTACCTATTTGATTCTCGTGCTTTGTTTAGGTCAATCTTGAATATCTTGGACGGGTAGTATTCAATACTGATGGTGTACTGTATCCAGATAGTGTGGTTGGTACTGACTCTCACACCACCATGATTGATGGGCTGGGAGTTGCTGGTTGGGGAGTCGGAGGTATTGAAGCTGAGGCAGCAATGCTTGGACAGGTAAGAAACTGTCAAATGGTTAAGGGCCTGTTTGTTTACAAATAAATTAGTTTTTTACTGGGTTTTTCATGGTTAGCATGGTTAATTTTGAAAAATTAGGTTTGGTTAGTTTTTAGTGGGATATTAAAATAATATTTAAAATAAAATAATAAAATTGATTTGATTAAAAGTAGGATATAAATGATTAGAAGTTGTTGGTAGTTAAAATTATGTGAGTGGATGAATAGTGAATTAAAGTTGATGTGATGTATAAAAATAATTGATCGATGAAGTCGAGTTAGATTTTGAGTATGAATTGAGTACTGAGTATGAGTTTTTTTTTTTTTGTTTCTTTAATAAACAAACACCCTCTAAGAGTTTTATATTGGAGGCTTGTCTCTCTCTCTCTGTGTGTGTGTGTGCGTGTTACTCATTCCAGAAGTTACTAGTTACTACCTTTGCCTTATTATGATTTTGAGATTCATAATGATCGTTTTTACTTTCTGATGGAATTTGTGTATTAAGATGCCTGTGAACTGTGTGATTAAACGCTATTATCTTCTGACAGCCTATGAGCATGGTATTGCCTGGAGTTGTGGGATTCAAATTATCAGGAAAGCTTCGGGATGGGGTCACTGCTACTGACTTGGTTTTAACTGTCACGCAAATGCTAAGGAAGCATGGTGTTGTGGGAAAGTTTGTCGAATTTTATGGTAATATTGCTTAAGCCTTTACTCTTTCTCACACTCTTTACAAGTGGACCTAGTAACTCACATTCAATTATGTTCAGGTGGTGGTGTGGGAGAAATCTCACTAGCTGACAGAGCCACAATCGCAAACATGTCTCCAGAGTATGGTGCCACTATGGGTTTCTTCCCTGTAGATCACGTTACTTTAAACTATCTCAAATTAACTGGCAGAAGTGATGAGACTGTAAGTACATTTCATTTTGCATATCCCAAAAATATAGGAATAGCTTCGGTGTATACATAGTAAGTTGACTCTTATGCACCATCATTCAGGTGGCGATGATAGAAGCGTATCTTCGGGCAAACAATATGTTTGTAGACTATAGTGAGGTAGGCATTTATGTCGATTTTCATTCATAGTTCTTGGATAATTTGGTTGAATTTTTTTTTTTTTTTTTCCAAGAATTTGATTTTTATTTTTCCTTCATATATTAGCCTCAACAAGAAAGGGTGTATTCATCTTACTTGAACCTGGACCTGGCTGATGTGGAACCATGCATTTCTGGACCAAAGAGGTATGTTCTGAGGTTCTGCACTCAGTCATTTTTTTCATCCCTGTTTTATTATTGTTGATAGCCGATTGACCCATTTGATAGGCCTCATGATCGGGTCCCTTTGAGAGAAATGAAAGCTGATTGGCATTCTTGCCTTGATAGCAAAGTTGGGTTCAAGGTATGGATTTCTCCTCTTTAATGAAGTTTGTTGGTCTTGTTTTACTGTGTTGCTCTAAATTTTACTATTCAGTTTATAGCACTTAATTGTTGTCTCTTGGTTTTGACAAAATGTAGTGCTATTTGGTTGCTGTAAAACAATTTACTTGAATTGATTATCAAACTGTCATATAGGACTTTTCCTTGCAGCTTCATTTTGAGTCTATTCTACTAAATCATCATTGACTGTAATTTAGGGATTTGCTGTGCCAAAAGAAGCGCAAGAAAAAGTAGCAAAGTTTTCATTCCATGGACAACCTGCAGAACTTAAGCACGGCAGTGTTGTAATTGCTGCTATCACAAGTTGCACAAATACATCAAACCCCAGTGTCATGCTTGGTGCTGGCCTTGTGGCGAAAAAGGCTTGTGAGCTGGGTCTTCAGGTTAATTTCTTTATCATGAACTGAACTGATTATTCCATTGATCTTCTTTTGGAATGTTTAACCGATGGTTGTAATAATTTATTAGGTAAAACCATGGATAAAAACAAGTCTTGCTCCAGGCTCTGGAGTTGTTACTAAGTATTTGCAGAAGAGGTATCACATAGCCTGTTTATTTTGTAGTAAAAACATTTGTAAAATGCACAAGTTAATTTCATATGGTGTGTGAACTTCATTCATATGATGCAGTGGGCTACAGAAATACTTGAACGAGCAAGGCTTCCATATTGTTGGGTATGGATGCACAACATGCATTGGAAATTCTGGGGATTTAGATGAATCAGTTGGGGCAGCTATATCAGAAAATGGTATATATTTTTTAATCTCGATCTTTCTATATCTTTGGTTATCTGACTTGTGATTTTATGAACATATTTTTTAATCTTGATTTTTTCAGACATTGTTGCGGCTGCTGTACTTTCTGGAAACCGTAACTTTGAGGGTCGTGTGCATCCTTTGACAAGAGCAAATTATCTTGCCTCGCCTCCTCTAGTTGTTGCTTATGCTCTTGCTGGAACGGTTAGAAAATAATAATTTCTCTCTGCATTTATTTCTTCTTTTTTGTGTAAGTAATCGAATGTCATGTTTTTACTATCAAAGCTGATGAAAAGGATTCACCTTATATATATCTCAACAATAATCTAACTGCAACGATGTTTATGCGTATGATTGAAAGGGCCAAGCAATTCAATATGATAGTTAAGGGATGCTTGGATAGAAGGTTTTAGTTTTGTTTGGATTTTTTGGTTAACCATGGCTAATTTTGAAAAAGGTGCTATGGTTAGTTGTTTTTGAGTTTATATTAAAATAATATTTAGAATAAAATAGTTAAAGTTGATTTGATGGAAAAGTAGGAGAAAGATGATGTGAAGTGATAGTTAAAATTATGTAAGTGGATGAATAGTGAGTTAAAGTTAATGTAATGTGTAAGAATGATTGATTGGTATTATTTAATTATATTGATAATATTGAGCATGAGATTAAATTAAAGTTGAGTTAGATTTGTGTTAAAAAAAAAAGTGATTTGGTTAAAAATGATTAGATTTTTTTGGAGAAATCTTGTATCCAAGCATGCTCTTAAGGTTATACGATACTAAAACGCTACAAATGGAATGTGGCTCTAATGATCTTGGAATTTCCAATTTGGCTGTGGATGATAGAGAAGCTTAGGGCTTGATTGTTTATGAAATAATTTGTTCAATTTGAGTTATTTTGGTTAACTATAGTTAATTTTGAAAAAGGTGGTATGGTTAGTTGTAGTGGAATTTTAAGAATGTATTAAAATAATATTTAAAATATAATAATTAAAATTGATTTGATGTAAAAGTAAGAGATAAATGATTGAAAATGATTGGAAATGATAGGTAGTTAAAATTATGTGAGTAGATGAATAGTGAATTAAAGTTGATGTGATGTGTAAGAATAATTGGTTTGTATTATTTAATTATATAAATAATATTAAAGATAGTGAGGTTGAGTTAAAGTTGAGTTAGATTTTGAGTTGAAATAAAAGTGAGTAAATTATTTTGTAAACAATCACCCCCTTAATTTGCAAAAATTTCCTTGAAGTAGTATGTTTCTTGAGGAAACGTCAAATCCTAATTTTTCTTCCGAAAATTACACTGTTTATTTGATTTTTCACCTTTTGAATCTTCTAACACTCGACACTATAATCTTTTTAATATCTGTCATGTTCATTATTGGCGGTCTTAGTCTCTTACTGACCTTTTCGATCATCAATTAAGTACTAATCACATTATCAAAATTCAAGTTAGTTTTTCCAAACAACTTTTTTTCACACCACTAAATCTAAATATGCACAATTTCTTCATATATGTGATTTCACAGAGTCTATTTCTAACGGAGTAATTATTTGTAAACATATTTGTTATCTTTTTAACAACAGGTTGATATTGACTTTGAGAAGGAGCCAATTGGTGTTGGCAAGGACGGTAAGGAAATATACTTCCGAGATATCTGGCCTTCAACCGAAGAAGTGGCTGAGGTACATATTGCCTCGTTTTTTTTTTCAGAGAAATTTAATACAACAGCAAATATGACATTTTTTTTTCCTATAGGTGGTTCAATCGAGTGTTTTGCCTGATATGTTTAAGAGCACGTATGAAGCTATTACCAAGGGTAATCCCATGTGGAACCAGTTATCTGTCCCCACTGCCAAACTATACTCGTGGGATCCAAATTCTACTTACATCCATGAGCCACCATATTTCAAAAATATGACCATGGAACCTCCTGGCCCGCATGGAGTGAAAGATGCCTACTGCTTGCTAAATTTTGGCGATAGTATCACAACCGATCACATCTCGCCAGCTGGCAACATCCACAAGGATAGCCCGGCTGCCAAGTACCTGATTGAGCGTGGAGTGGACCGCAAGGATTTCAACTCCTATGGCAGTCGACGTGGAAATGATGAAATAATGGCCAGAGGTACTTTTGCGAATATTCGTCTCGTGAACAAGTTGTTGAATGGAGAAGTTGGCCCGAAGACTGTTCATGTCCCTACAGGAGAAAAACTCTACGTGTTCGATGCTGCAATGGTAATTTACATCTTGGATTATTGTCTTATTTTTCAATTGTTTTTTTTTTTAAGGAAAAATGGTAGTTACGAATATTATGATTGAAATGAAACTTATAAAGTGAAGAAAGAAGTAATCCTTCAAATCTCAAAAACTGCATCGTTTGAAGACCCTCAATTCGAAGTGTTTTTTTCGAGTTGCCGTGGTCAAATTATTGAAAGCATCATGTTTTCCGTTATTGTTTCTCTTTGCAAATTACCTTTTGGGACCATATTTATCCTAACCAAATTCCAAAACTACCCTCAGAAATACAAGTCTGAGGGGCAGGACACGATTATTTTGGCTGGAGCCGAATATGGAAGTGGAAGCTCCAGGGATTGGGCTGCTAAGGGCCCAATGTTGTTGGTGAGTACAACGTTTACCAATTAAATCCTTTAATTAACGTCTATTTAATTATTTACCAACATTCTCCGGCTGACATTTTATTCTATAAACAGGGTGTTAAAGCTGTGATTGCCAAAAGCTTCGAGAGGATCCACCGCAGCAATCTCGTGGGGATGGGCATTATTCCCCTGTGTTTCAAGTCCGGGGAGGATGCAGACACATTAGGGTTGACTGGTCATGAACGTTACACCATTGACCTCCCGAGCAACATTTCCAAAATTCGCCCTGGCCAAGATGTTACCGTGCATACAAACACTGGAAAAGAATTCACTTGCACTGTCCGCTTTGACACTGAGGTAAAATTCCGTCTTTTATCGACAATTTCAGTTATACGTGAGAAGAAAAGTAAATCTGGTCCGTAAGAAAAAAAATTATGCTGTCTCGAAAAGGGTTTTGATTATTATGCTTTTGTCATTTTTTATTATAGGTGGAGTTGGCGTACTTCAACAATGGCGGTATACTTCCATATGTTATTCGACAGTTGACTAAGCAGTAGTAATTAGTAATGACGATGCTGATCAGCATATGCTTTGAGTTTCTTCTTCAAGTGAAAAATGTGAGAATAAAAATGCTCCATTATTTTTACATCCCATCGAAATGCGGATGTGCATTTTTATCGTTTTCTTGAGCATTTGCCTGATTCATGAGCAGAGTAATGCGTCTTTTTTTTCCTGGAAATAAGATTCAGATATGGAGATATATATGTTTGAACTCTGATGAAATTATGCGGCCGATTTTATTGTACGCACTACGTTTATCTTCAGGCGACTGATATAAAACTGTTACACTGCTGGTATTTGGCATAGTATGATTTTTGTTCATTGCACTTTTTTTTTTTTTGTTTTGTTTTTTTTTTTGGTCTGTTTGGATTGATTTTACCTTTCAAATTTCGTATATGTCTCTAATATATGATTTTGTTGGTATTTAATCTTGTATTTTTGTGTTGTGTTCTCCAGCTGAATGGCTTTATTACTCTTGTAGTGCTTATGAATTTATATATAAAAAGATAGATGGAACTTAATTCAGACTTGGAACTGTTATATTCTGCCCGAGCAGAGTACGATATAAAGCAGAATTCGCGATTGGTCGAAGTATGCCTTTATCGACTTTTCTCGATCTCCCTTCATATTTGGTGTAGAATATTATTATTATTATTATTATTATTATTATTATTATTAGTTATCTTGGATAATAAATTAAGCTTAGATATTATTATAAGATCTTGTCTTGTTGGACAAGTTAGGAATAGAGTTTATGAACCTTTTATAAAAGACTCCCCCTCTTTTGTTATCTGAAGTTGATTTTGAATAAGAAAACGAATTAATTGTGACTCTTACGTGTTTTACGAGAGAGTATCTCGTTTACTCGTTTATTATTCCCACTCGTACGCTTCCCTATATCAATATTACTTACGAAGGATGATTGCTAAATTACCCTTGAGGTTTGTGATATTTACACAAAGAAACGCGAGGCCTTTCAAATTTTGTCTCAAGAACCCTGTCAATAAGATTTAAAGAATGCCAGGAAAAAAAAAAAGGCCAAACTGCAAGGTTCAAAAAAAAAAAAAAAAGCATCTCAAGGACATATTGATCTCACTTATTTCAACATCAGAATTGAGATCATAACAACTCTGCTTAGGGTTCACTCGATCGATAACAACTTACATTATAATGTCGTAACAAGTGATGAGACTGTGTCACAAGATCACAATTCGAAGAAAGAGTAAATGAAATCTTCTACTCAAGTTTTACTTCTCTTTTGGGGGGTTCCAAGTCCAAGTAATAGAAGGGTTCGGTAGGCTCTTCCCTGCATAAAAAAAGAATTTAACAGTTCTATTTCTCAGAAAATAATCAAATTAGAATCGGAAGGAAGTATTGAACCCATGCGTAGAAAATAAAAATGCGAAGACATTAATTTTTTTTTTTTAAACTATGTAAAAAATCATTGATCTATTTACAAAGCAAAATTTCCCCAAAAAAAAAAAGTTAAGGATGGTACTCTTCAAGATTATTTATTTATTTATTGATTTTCGCTAGAAATCAAGATTGGTACATATAGTTTTGCAAGATATTGGCAGAAAAGAATAATAAGATAAACCCGAGTAGACGAGAGTAATGTACCCGGGCTTGGAGCGCATGCACCGATAAAATAGCTTGAAAGGGCCTGGAACTGTTTTGAAAGGGTTACCTTCGAAAAACGCCTACAATATAAAAGCAGATACACTCAGCATGCAGAACATTTCAAAAACAATTTGCTATATTTTGCAAATATAGGTGACCTACGTCACGAGGGAGTAAGAGTTAGACAGGCCTGCAATCGAAGTATTCTTACTATTACTAATAAATAAAACTTAACGAATAAAAAAAAAAAATAGTTTCTGAGAATCCTGTAACGCCAAAACTAGCTTGCTCTATCGGAAATATTCGGTAATCTTATCGATATTGTGAGGGAGTAAGAGTTTTAGTAGCTGACTGATTTCACATTTGATTATTATGTTTTCAGACTTAGTAAAGTGCATACATCTCAATTGATAGTGCCACTATTAAGCATTTGCAGATTGAAAGAGTAAATAACATTAAAGGTACCATAAACTCCACATTACAGCATAAACGGACCACTGCACTGGCTATAGTATAAGTATCCCTTTAGTCATATCTAATCTCTCAATAATACCATGAATAAAAAATGTGATAATTTGCATTTATATTTTATATCAAGTATCAAATAGTTACACAATGCAGCAGAAGCCTAATGATAAGAACTTCATTCTGTGAAGAACTTAAAATAATTTAAAAACACATAGGCAATTGCACCATCACTCAGCGAACATTCTATTTCTCTTAATATGGTTCACTGAAAATTCACCCCAATCAGCTAATTATTTGATGAAGCAACATTTTTTTCAACCCAAAAGGCTTAAAATCAAGCAAAAAGAGGTGAAAAGCAAACTAATTTAGGCCGCTAAATCACAGTGCACTTGCAAACACAGGTGGAGAAACTCAAAACTCAATCATATTACAAACAACTTCTAGTTTTCGACATTCACGCGATTATTTCAAAAAAAAAACAACAACCCAAACTCTATGCCCTGTTGCATCTTCACTACGGAACGCCAAAAAGATTCGATCTTTAAAGAAACACAATATAATATCACTCCGCAATCCACATAAAGACATCAACTTCTCTTGTAAAAACTAACAGGGACCGTTTAGAGAAAACTCTCCGAGCCAGCTATTCCCATATTCCCACTGCTAATGAAATTTCTTTTTCCAGCTAGAATCTCACAGGTGGAGCAACTCAAAATCATATTACAAACACATTCTAGTATTCGACCTCACACGACTATTTCAAACAACCGGCTCAAACTCTCTCAAGCCCTATTCCATCTTCGCCACGAAACGCCAAAAAGATTCAATCTTTACAGAAACACAACAATACCACTCCACATAAAGACATCAACATTTCTTACAACAACTAATGAGGGCATTTGTCGGTGCACTGACTATGCAGATTCGCACTGATTATGCAGATTTACAGCTTAGAATCTTTCACCTTGGCCAAATTCTAAGCTCAAAATTATGCAGTAAAACCCCATAAAACACAGAGATCAATTTTTATTTTTTATTTTTATTTTTGCTAAAAGGATAAATGAAAAATGCTTACATAGATCACATCTTCAGCTCGATCATTGCACCGGTGGGCTTTGGGTTCAGGGTGGTAGCCATCGGACACTCCCCAGGGGCTCTCCCTTCTGGGCACGGGCCTTTCACTCATTTTTCTTTCTTCACTTCTTAATGTCTAGGGTTTGGAAATTTGGGATATTTGAGGTTTTCTTTGTTTTGTTATTTATATTTTGACAGAAAAAATTGAAGACTGTATCAGATTTTTTTTTTATTTATTTATCTTTGTTGGATTTCCCTTTTCTTAGAAAAATGTTACGGTGTTGTTACGGAACTATTCCGTCGGAGGTTGTAACAATTAAATCAACTATTTTCCTATTACATGATGATTTAATTGTCACAAATCTCGACAGAATGTTTCCGAAATTTAGCATCTCCCCTTTTTCTCAAAATGGAAAAAGAATTGTCTTCGAGGATTCATGAAAAATTTAAATCACTTTAAAGTGAGAAAGGCAATCTAATTAACAAATTTTTTAAACCCATTTTTTCATCTAGAAATGGAAACTAAACATTATACTTTAAATTAATTAAATATAATAATACATTTTTTACTATTCTATCATATAATATTAGTAAATTAATTAACTATAAATCATACTAAATGTTAAACAATTATAGAAAAATGTAGCAAATTTTTTTCTTCAAGTATTATGTTATAATTATATTATATTTTCTTTTTATCTCATTAAAGATTTTTCTTTTTCAATAAATTGGCATAAAGATCGGTTAAAATCGTGTAATCAATTGGTAAAACGACAATTTTAATATTTTCTCATTTAATAATTAATCGCGATACCTTAGTTTATAAAAATTTACGTTATTCATTAAACTTGTACAGTTCATATAGTAATTCATATATAAGTGAAATATTTTATAATTATATTACTCATTTTTTTTAACAACTAAATTTATAAAATGAGATATATCATCATTATTACAATTAATATCTATACAGTTTTTTTTTAAATAGTATCTATACATTGGACTTAAATATATTATCGACAAAAAATTAACCATGTTGGTGCATTTTTCGTAAACCAGCAGAAAAGGTGGTATATACCAAGCCATCGCGTGTGACTGGGCGTATTCTGCAAGCTTCTCGACGCCACCCTAGTCGTCTTCTTTCTCTTCCTCGCTGTCGTGCCTCCCGGAACACCTCTTTCTGCCATTTCTGTCTGAGCTCAAGAGCTGGCACGCCTAGGTGTACGACGAGTACCTGTCACCGTGAAGGCGCACTTTTTCCTAGGGATTGTTTGGGTCTAGCTGATTTTTCAATGGCCTCTCGCCATCGCCTGCGACTATGGAACTCTCGCCGGGAAATCTTTCCTTGACACCGTTTGTTTGTTGTACGGGTTTCAACTCTGACTTCCATTGTAAAACTCTCATCTTTTTGCTTCTTTTTTACTATTGTTGTTGTGATCTTAGTCTATAGCCTCCAAACTGACTGTTTCTTGTGATTGTACAATGTGTGGTTAAGGTTATGCTTTGTGTGTGTGAGTGTGTGTTGTGTGCGCAAAAGTTCATTATTTGGAAAGAACACAGTGTTGGAGCAGTGTCGAATGAATGAGCTGCTTTGATTGCTAATTTCCTTGACAGGCTCGAAAATTCTCCCGGTTTGTTTTGGTACATATTCAGTGTTGAATGAATAGCTGCTTGGTTGCTAAATTTCCACGACTAGCTCATAAAAAAATATATATTCTCCAATGTAAATAAAAGTAGTTTGGGTCTTGCTGATGTGACAGTCAGAAAAGAGACTTGGTCTACCCATCAGTCTATTTTAAACCCAAGTAGAGACATAGTCTTTTTGTATTGTAGTGGTTTTGTTAATTTCTCATAGTTTTATCCACATTATCCAAGACTTGGGTTTACTTACATGCCACATATGCAAGACTAGACTCAATGCATTGTAGATGCTCTAGCTCGACTCTGATTGAGCATTGGAACATACAAAGAATAGTAATAGAAATTCATATCTACATTGACTACTTGCAAGCACTAAAAACTAAGACATAGAATTGCAGAGCACAAGAATTCGACACATAAAAATTATGAAGTATTATAAATCGATACATAGGCTCGCACAACTATGCATTATATATAAAGACATTTTGCTCAAATTAGAGATAATTAAATGAATTAAATGTAAACTCAAACCGTTCATCGTGCACTTGAATTTATAAGATACAAGTTCGTGTTTAGTATGAAGTACTCGTACTCGACTTGTGCTTTGTGTGAAACTTGAGTTCGACCTGAACTTTTTGACTTGAGTGCTCGCTAGCCACTCAATTGGTTTGCATTCCTAGAAGTAGCCAACTAGATATAATAATTTTAGTGAAACGCTAAACACCGCCCTCTTTTCGATTATTATCGCCCCCCC
>CACSLK010003174.1:1990435-2008274 GCA_902706635.1 Striga hermonthica
ATTGTTTTCACCTATATTACAACTAGAAGCACCTAGAAGGACCTTTCAAGTACATAGAACTTCATCTTTTGTTAGACCTAAAATAGAATATGTTATTCCTAAACAGAATAATGAAGAAAATGAAGCAAGTTCTTCGAAAACAGAAACTTATACTGAAGTAATCATAAAACCAAATAACAATATATATAAAATTGAACAAAAGGTTCAAGAGATAAGTAAAGAATTAGGACTAAAAATATGACAAGTTCTAATAAAAATTTTAGAAATTTTAGCTAATATATTAATAAGGGTAGAATTGTATTTTTCACCCCTAAAATGGCTATATTTCATCTTTTTAAAAAAGATGGTTGTATTTCATTTTTTACTTCAAAAAAGTGCTAAAAACCGGCGGCTCTCACTTGTGATAATGGTGCTAAAAACTTTGTATACCAAAAATATAATTAAGATGAACCTCGGGTACCAAAACGAAAATTAATTATTTTTCCTATGTAGAAACTATTAAGGGTATACTTGGTAAACCAAATAAGCTAGCTTATAGCTTATTTGGTGACCTTATAAGCTTCTTGTATTTTAAATAGCCCCGTTTGGTAGGACGAGCTTATTTAAAAAGCTCGAGCTTATTTGATAAACTTGTTTAGGTAGTTTTTCAAATAAGCTAGTTCAATTTTTTATTCCAGCTAGCTTATCAGCTCATTTTGCCAAACACTTTTATCATATAAGCTAGTTTTTCAGCTATAAGTCGTAAGCTATAAGCTATAAGCTAAAAAATTACATATAAGCTATAAGCTAGCTTATCAGCTATCAGCTAGTTTATCAGCTAGTTTTACCAAACATAGTCTAACACATCTTAAACAATAGTAGCACTAGCAAATTCGCATTAAATTTGAATTGATGTTATGAGTGTTGAGAAAATCCTCCTTAGAGATGTTGTATTCAAATGATAGATACACTTCAAAACCCGCATTTATCATCATAGATTTTCTAAATTCATAATGTCAAAAATCATTTAGTAGTCCGCTTTCCAGTTTCCACAAATGATTTCGATACTTAATTTTTTCTAACTTGTCTCTGATTCGTTGGTTCAACTGTCGGGTCATCGTAACAACTGTTGGGTTGGGTAATTAATTTTAAAAATATAAGATTATGTATTTATCTTATAAATATACATACATAAGAAATACAAAAAAATATCTAATATATGTAAATTTATACTTTAGAGTCCTAATAATATTGTATCTCATCATCATTTTTTTTTTAACAAAAATATATAATGGCCTTCGTTATCCGGTTCGAACGACTAACTAGCTCCGGGCCGGGCCGGGTCAAAAGCTCAAATAGAGTTTGTAGTTCATTTTCATGAACATATTTCAGAGTGTTGCCCAAATTAAATAATTGGCAAAACTATACTATGAGAAATGCACACCTACCTACGGTGGGCACATGTTAATATGCCCACCGCGTAGGTGACATGCACTCATTGGTGATGTTAATATGTTAAAAAAAATACATCACCAATGAGTGCATGCCACCTACGCGGTTGACATATTAACATGTGTCAACCGTGGGTAGGTGTGTATTTCTCACTATACTTAATATAATTGCACCAACTAGTCCTTTAGCAATAACTCATTCATTCTATTTCTCCCAAACTCAATTTGCAAATCACATTGTTTGGCCTATAATTCTATATAAAGACCACTTTTTTTTTTTGATACCATTTGTACTCAAACTTCAATATTTAGCATAAAGGACCACCATTTAAATATCTGTCAATAGTTCTCTAAAGTTATTCAGAAGCTTTTCATATTAGTAAGTCTTTTCATTGTAATATTTACTTTGTAATCATATTTTAACTGTAATTTCTTGGTAAGTTTCACATATTCCCCTGTTTCATAATTCCTCCTCTCACTTTATGACCCCTACAGAATGTTGAATTCACATTTTGGCCCCTGTGATCTCTTGGAATATTTATGCTGAACTCTAAATTTGACCCCAGATAGATGACAAAAAAAAGGCTAACCCAGAAAAGCTTTTCCATTTTAAAATCACTGATAACCATCAAGATTTATGTTTTTTTCAGAAGTTGTAATATTTTAGCATCATTTTATTGATATACATTGTGTAGCAGGGGAAAACAAATTGCAATATGAGCTCAAACTTGTCGCAAGAAGATGAAGAACACAAGTTCGAAAAGGAAGAAATCGACAATTCCTGTGGAGAAAACGCAGAGCTAAATTCGCCCGAAACTCAACTTAAAAGAAAGCGAAACCGTCGCCACACATCCGAGCAAATCCATGCAATGGAAGAGTAACATTTTTCTTTTAAATCAAATGGAATTTTACTATGATTATGAATGTAGATGCTAGCTCTTTGTTTTTGCACTAAACTTGGAACACGATTCTACCGTAGCTTCTTTAAGGAGTGTCCTCACCCGGACAATCAACAAAGAACCGAACTTAGCCGAGAACTAGGAATGGACCCGTTGCAAGTGAAGTTCTGGTTCCAAAACAAACGGACTCAAACGAAGGTAAAAGAAAATAGTCGTGCACATTTTATCCGAACATCATTAATCCTCAGTTGATTGATTTTAGTATCTTTTTTTTTTCTTTTTTCTTTTTTTTTTTCTCTTTTGGTGCAGACGAAATACGAGCATCGGCAGAATAAACGTCTCAGGGCCGAAAACGAAAGGCTTAGGGCCGAAAACACGAGGTACAAAGAAGCCCTGAGCAACTCGTGGTGTGTTTCTTGTGGCGGCATGGCTGCTATCGGTGCAGTGACTCGCGAAGAATGTCATCTGAGAATGGAAAATGCGCGGCTGAGAAACGAGGTTTGCGCTTCGGTTCTCGTTTGCTCTTTCTTCGGGCTGCATTCTGTTCATATAGTGATAATTCATTAGTGGAAATGACTACAGTCCTTTCATGGAATAATTCCATCGTGTGTTTTAACTTTTAACCATGGATTATCCACACTGCAGTAAATAGTATAACAACATAATCATTTCGTCACGGGACTGTAGTGATTCCCAATAATAATAGTTCTTTACATATTTCGATTCATTTTTCGGCCAATGTAGATCGAGCGCATTTCGATAGTAGCCGCAAATTATGTCGGTAAGCCCTTGATAAACTCCAGCAATACTACACCATCTTCTCCCATGCGAGCTACTAGCCTTGCGACGGGACCTTCTTTTCGAGGATCGACGAGCAAGGGAAACGAGAGTGTCGGAGAGGAAGAATCCGACGAGCCAAAGACGACACCATGAAAACATTTGTCTACTTTTTTCATCATCCTAATGTGTTAATGATGAGATTGAATGAACTAAAAGATGGAAAACAGAGAAAACGAAAACTACATTAAATTGCCTTACGAATTGAAGTTCTTTCACATTGGAGTTTCCAGCACAGAAGATGGAAAACAGAGTATAAAGAAAAAAAGAAAGAAAAATTACATAAATTGGCATTTAGAAAGGATTGAAAATCAAACATGTTTCTTTCTTCAGTTCAGTTATGGAAAATAGCCTTACAAGGCAAACACAAACACAAAGTCCAAACACAAACCCAGGACACAAATTTATGAAACAGAAAACATGAGAAAATCCATTTTATTGCACTTCAAACTCCTAAATCCAAGCAGAAAACACAAAGAGCTTCTTCATCAAATCCTTTATTCCTTACATCCTCGATTTCGCGATCACCACACCTCCATCGGCCGCCACATTCCCCGCCCCTGGCCTCGTCCACGTCTCCTGAAACTGCTCCTCTGTCACCCCTGCCCGAGAAAAAAAAACCGAACCACATCACAACAGAAGATCAAAAATCAAATAAACGAATAAAAACAACAACTACAACACATTTGTATAATGTAAGAACAACTTGCCTTTTCCCATGGCAGCAGTTGAAGTAATCCCTCCTTGCACGGTCCTAAGCACGCGATCGTAATAATTTGCTCCCGACCACTTTTGGTGGGCCAGCGTGTCGACACCGTGCTTTCGCTCCTCACGTTGAATCTTCTCCACGTAAGCGAGCATCCCGCGCTCGGCAAAGTCCTTGGCGAAAGTGTCGACTATGAGGGCATCGGCGTGGAAACCCGCGAGCGTGATGAACTGCCAGCAATAACCGAGCTTCGCAATTTTCGGAATGAAGTCCATCATTTGCTGGTCGGTCATTCCAGAAGCGTCCCAGTTGAAGGAAGGGGAGAGATTGTAGGCGAGCATCATGTCCGGGTAGGCCGATTTCACGCCGCGCGCGAACTCGGTGCACTCGGCGAGGTCCGGGCTCGAAGTCTCCATCCAGATGAGATCCGCGTGAGGGGCGAAGGCCCACCCGCGGACGATCGCCGCCTGCACGGACCCCTTGAACCTGTAGAAACCTTCTCTAGTCCTGGGCAAGTCCCAATCCCAGAACAAATCCCGCACGCCGAGCCTCTCCGCTATCTCCCGAGCCTTCTCGTTCGGGACACACTTATCCCAGCTCGTCTCCCTCGCCCACTCCTCCGCCCTCCTCCGCCTCTCCTCCGCCCCGATTCCGCCCATCTCCCGAATCTTCTCCGCCACGTACTCCGAAAAAGTCTTCAGCCCTGCCGCCGCCATCCACCGGTCCTCCACCGCCTGCAGCTCCGCCCCGCCCTTCCCCGCCGCCACAGCCTCCTCCATCACCGCCGCCAGCGGCCGGCACCGGTTCGTGGCCCCCAATATGAACTGGTGGTCCCGGCCGTCGATGTTCGTCTGGATGAGGTTGGCCGCCACCGCGTCTGTCCGGGCCACGAGCACCGTCTCGACCCCCATCACGTCGAACTGCAGCCGGGCGGCCACGAGGCGGTTCGCGTGCTCTCCGGCGGAGACGAGCACTTTTCCGGCCATGTGGCCGCACTTCTTGGCGGCGGAGGACTGGTCCTCGATGTGGACGCCGGCGGCTCCGCGCTCGACGAAGAGCTTGCAGAGCTTGACGGTGGCGGTGGCGCCACCGAAGCCCGTGTCTCCGTCGGCGATGATGGGGCGGAGGTAGTCGGTGGGTGGGGCGGCGCGGGAGCGGTCGGGGCGGGGGAGGGACATGCGGGCCTCCCGCTGCTTGCGGTCGTGGTAGAGCTGGGCGAAGAAGAGATGCTCGACTTTATTGGGGACGGTGTCGTATGGGTAGTCGGCGAGATCCGGGCCGGGCTCGTTGGTGGTGGTGTGGGTGGAGGAACACTGCCAGCCGGAGACGTATATTGTGTCCAGGTGCTTGGCCATCATTGTTACCTAGGGAAAACCAGGGATTTATTTGATGGGAGGATAAAAAAGTAAAATTGCATAATTTGATGGGAAGTAATTTTTCTTTTTTCCTTTTTTTAGAAAAATGTTGGGAAAATGCTGCCGGAACCATTCTGTCAGATTTGTAACCGTTATATTATCATATAACCGTCGTGGATAGTTGATCTAACGGTTACAAACTCGAAAAAATAGTTCCATAACGAGACCATAGAATCTCCCAAAATGTTGCTTTTAGCTGATTTTTTTGTTTTTACAACATTAAGCAAAAATCAATAATATTACAATTTTATTAGAAAAAAAGTTAACGATAAAAACTTAATATAAAAATTGAATTAAGTTGTAACTATTGTAGAAATAATTCATATAATCGGAAGGCGCCTCATAATGATGTATTATTAATTTACGAAAGATTTTCTAAAAAAAAAAATTATAGAACCCAAATAAATGTTTTAGCTGTCTTTTAGCCACATCATGATTATTAATTCTTAAATTCCAAAGAACTCTTTTAAATTATAAAACCCATAACTTTAGCTATTTTTTTATTCTTTCTTCTTCATGGTTGTTGTAATAATAGGGTTGTAAGTTGTAACTAACTGAATAAAATCATTGGTGTTTGAAAAAAATTTGTTTTTTTTGTTAATCGAGTTCGAACATAAAATTAAGTTCATTTAATAATAGAACGAATATCACTTAATAATAATGTTCACGAACATTAACATAATATAGGGAGATGCTACGGTCCCGTTACGGTACCATCCCGTCGGTTGTTTTAACCGTTGGATCTACGTGTAGTTAGATAAGATAGATGATCCAACGGTTAAAACACCCGACGGGATGGTACCATAACGGGATCGTAGCATTTCCCCATAATATAACTTTAGTTTTTATTTTTTATATGATTACATGATACTTTTGCTAAACATCTAAATATATAAATTCTTTTATTCTATTTTTCTACTTTAGAGAATAAATATCGAGTTAATCTAATTTAATTAAAAAATTTATATCTTAAATTATTTGAATCGAGCACGAACGAACTCTTGTTGTATAGTAAATGATGAACACGAGCTCAAAATGTCCAAGCTCAGTTTGTTCGTTTTGATCACAACATTAGTTGTAAAGTACTAACAAAAAATCAATAATAACATGAATGAAAAAAAAAAATGCTACAAATAATAAAAGTTAAACTAAGTTATAAGTATTGTAGAAATAACTCATAACCCGAAGCCACAAAAGTAATGATGTTTTATTATTAATTGTCCAAAATAATTTATTTATGTATTATTAAATTACATGAGAAGCATAAAATTAGTCACCTGGACTGGGTCGAGTGACCCGAACGTCCGGGAGGCGGTGCCCCGAGCCTGGTGGGTCTTTAATGTTCGCCAGAGCTTCTTTGCCATCTCGTTGGAGGCATAGCTCTGCCGGAGAGTGCCGCGGAGGGCCACCACATCCCGGGCGGTGTAAGGGCGGCGGGTCAGCCGGAACCGCTCGGAGTTCCACCACGCCTGCACCTCGGCCACCTCGGCTTCGAACCGACTTTCTTCCTCCATTATCTGTATGCATTTATTACAATATATATGATTTAAGGTTAATGAAGTAGGAATAATTTGATGAAGAATGATGAAATGTTTTATTCTTACCATTGAAGGGACTGAGAAAGATGATGCAGGAGCCATGGGAATAATTAATTGAGAAGAAAAAATGTTTTTTTTTTTTTTTTGATGTACAAAATTGATGTGTTTGAAAAATGTGGATGGAGGTGAAGGGGAGGGAGTGAATTTATAGGATTTTTTTTGGAGGGGATAAGAGCCGGTCGGGTCCGAATAAGATAAGAATGAGAAATGAAGACCCGTTTTTGCAAATTGTGTGGGTAAGAAAATTAAATTAAGTTGATTTTTTTGGGAAATATTCGACAAGTTAATAAAATAATCTTGAAATACTCATCATGTGTAAATGATTCCGTAATTTTTTAATATCATCCTAAAGTATATTGATCTCCCTAAGAAACTGGGGAAAAAATAGATGCGGTTCCACTTTAATATGAAGCGCACCAAAAGCGAGGAAAACCTATATGAAGTCTAAGTGGGGTTCCATTCTAAAATTAATTGGTGGAAGGAGGAGTAGCCCATTAGACTTATAAGGTGGGTCTATTTGCATGTACGAACGATGTGGGACAACTCACAAGTGATATTCTAACACGCCCCCTCACTTGTGAGTTTTTCGGAAGCCTAAGCCCAATTGAGTGCCTCAAGCCTACTAGAAGTAGACTTCCATAAACGGGTACGTGGGGAAGTAGACTCCCATAAACGGATGCGAGAAGTCCAAACCCAACTGGGTGCCCCAAGCCTACTAGAAGTAGACTCTCATAAACGGGTATGTGGGGATCAGACTCCCATAAACAGGTACGTCATCGCACGGTCCCAATAGAACCGACTCTGATACCAGAAGTAGACTCCCATAAACGGTATGTGGGGATCATAGAACCGACTCTGATACCATGTAAGAACGGGGGAAAACGGGTGCGGTCCCACTAACATGAAGCGCACCATGAGAGGGAAAAGCCCATATGAAGCCCAAATGGGGTTCTATCCCAAAACCAATTGGTGGAAAGAGGATTAACCCATTAGACTTATAAGGTGTGTCTATTTTCCATGTACGAACGATGTGGGACAACTCACAAGTGATATTCTAACACCTATCATATAATTGTGCAAATATAACGGGACATACTATGGTCTTATTCCGTCGGGATTTGTAATCATTAAATCAACTATCCTCGACGATTATATGATAATCTAACGGTTAAAAATCCCGACGGAATGGTTTCGTGACAGGACCGTAACATTACCCAATATAATGATCATGCTGCACTATAAATAATGGTTGATATATAATATTTGATTAAGACATATAATTGGGCAAACATAATGAAACTTATAGTTTGACATTGACGAAAATGGATAACTCAGTTGGTAGAAATCTTCACTTGAGATCAATAGGTCTCGAATTACTATCTAATCCTTTAAAAAAATATATAATATCATGATATATATATTTAGGAGAGGAGCCACATGTAATTATACCCGGGCTTCGGTCCGGGTGGCCTCTACAAATTCTAGTTAGCTAATGCCCTGATAGCTTCTGCATGTACTCTAAGGTTCTACAGATTCAACACGAATGGCTTCAGTCCGGGTGACTTTAGTTCGAGAACGTTTTGAATCCAACTCCACCCCTGTATATATATATCTAAGTCAACTTTATAATCAGCAATTTCTAATATCATTCCATTATATCAAAATAATTATGTGAAGTAACTTTATTATATATAGTCACTGTAATTGCTTGCATGGAGATGGGATTTCAACCTAACATATTTAGGGCACGTTTACTAGGGTGGACAGGATTGGATTAGGTTGGTTAACCAACCTTATCATATGTTTACAAGGTAGTATTTGGATTAGGATTTGACTGATGTGTTAATGGTGTGGCATGTGGGTCCCATGTCTGGTAAATGAGTTGGCAGGTTACTTTAATCCGCCAGAGAGGGTCGGATTTTTTTATCCCTGCATATTCATTCCCATTTTGTCCAAAAAGTTAGCTGTTAAATGTCCTTTGTACCCCTAAATGCCAATTAAATTACAAATATAACCACATATAATGAATTTGGCTATCTAAAATCTCATTTTATTGTTGTTGGCTTTTTGGGTGAGGAACCCTAACTTTCTCCGCCCCCGACTCCCGTATTTTCCCCCACCTTCGTCTTCTTCATTTTTTTTTTTAAATTATTTAATTTTCTTTTTAGTTAATTCTAACATTTTTCCCTCGCAAGTGTCGATTGCTTCGTCTCCAGCCGGCGAATAAGATTTCCCTGAATAACGGCGACATAAATCAACTACTTCAGACCGATTAATCGGATGCACCAAGTGAGTGGCTTGTTAATTTCCCCTGTACGGACCCAATCGAGTAGGCCAAGGCGACCACCTTCTTAACTGCCCCTACAGTTTCGTACAGTGCCAATTCGTCGAGCTCGTCTTGCCGTTTACCTCATGTTGTCCTCGGCCGCTCTACAGTAATGGCATCGTCGTTGAATTTTAGGGCAAGAGAGGGAAAGATACTGAATTGAAGTGAGATTCATCAGATTTAGTTCGACAATAGGGAGGGCAAAATTGTCATTCTAGGTTTTATCATTAGCTTCACAAAAGTTTAGTAAACATAGGATGTGATAAAAAAAAGTAGCATCATATGGTAGTAAACATAGAATGGGATTTTATAAATGCTGACTGGATGGACAAATAGTCTTGTCCCGCTAAATCCCTGTCCATCCTAGTAAATGAGGCCTTATTGTAAAGTAAAACTTATTTCACTTTTGAATTTAATTTAGTGTTTTATTCTGTAATGACAAATATGTACATGGAGTACTTACATACACATGTCGTTTATCATCAGACCACAAAATTAAAATATGTTTAATTTTTATTTATAAAAAATTAAAAAACACAAAATGAAATCTGTAAATTCAACATGAGAGGTGAATGTCAAATGAACATGCTATAAATGAATTAGTTATTATTTGTAATTTACTATTTCATTTAATTATTTGAGCATCTCCCCAAAAAATAAATAAATAAATAAATAAATATTACATATTTTAAAAAAAAAAATAACATCATAAATATAATTGTTTAGTCTTATCTATATGTCCACAAGTATTTTGCGGTGTCATACGTAGGCTGACGGGCGGTGGGAAGGAGCATTTACTCCTATAAATTAAACAATATAATATACTATAAATTCAAAATAAAAATAATATATTAATAATGGATATGCTCAATCACAAGAGGTGTCCAATTTTGTGATCATCATTAGGGTTTCTCAAAGTAAAGAAATTCAGTTAATTGCATAATTTACCCACAATATATATATATATATTAAAAGTCTATCTATTTATCAAAAATAGTAACAAAAAAAGTCAACACACATTTAATGCAAACCTTATTTAAAATTTTTTTACTATATGCATTAATTGTTTGCATATTTACATTTACTATCCAAATATGATCTTAAAGATTTTTTCCTTACATAATTTATGCAATGATTTTACTGATATCCATTATAATCAATATTTGTCGAGTAATATTTTTTAACTTTTATTTAATTATATATAACTAATATTTTTTTAAAAAAATTAATATTATTTATTATTTAAAAGATAATGATCACATCATTAAATGATTTTATTGATGGTTAGATAATAAAATTATATTAGTTATTCTTTAAAATTTCGACATGTTATTTATTTATATATTATTGTCAACTATGATAGTGTTTTTATCACTTTTTTTTGTTATGTTTCAAAAATGAACTTATTGTAAAATATTTTTATATTGCATAGTATGTTAACTAAACTATAAAGCCTTAGGATGAAAATTAGAAAAAATCTCTTAATTATGTAAGGGATTTATTTTTTGGCAATTGCTAAATCATTTTTTAAAAAAAAAGAATTATTATGAGAAAATTGAATTCTAAAAAACATGTGTGTGTATTTTGTAAACATTTATACTCAAAATTTTATTTTGAATTTCATTACATAAAGAAGACTACTTCTATAACTTTTATAAATAATAATAATGACATTATATGACTATAAATTTTATAATAAAATAATAATTGATTATTATATGGTGAACGAGAATAAATAAAATTTTTATTTTTTCTTAAATCAATGAATAAATAAGTGTTCTAAAATCAAATAAATATTAGTATGACGTGTTAGCAGAATTATATATTAATTAACATGTTAATTTGTTGGCTTAAATAAACGCCACTTATTAAAAGATGTAAAATATGGATGGTCCAAGCCTATTATTTTTTTGTCTAGACGTACAAGTCCTATAGATATAATTGATTTATTATATGACGTGCATTGCACGGGGTATGTACTAGTTGAAATGGTAACCAACCTTGTGAAGGCATGAATATGAAGCTATATAGCTTCTTAAATGTTATAATTCACATTATTCAATATTCTGCTTAATTATAAGTCATTACATTATTTATGTGGAAATGTATATAATATAGGTCAAAAATGAGAGAATTTTGATTCCTAATTAAATTGATGGAAAATGTTATGGTCCCGTTGCGAAACCATTTCTTCGAAAGTTTTAATCGTTGAATCATCAATCCTACACTAACTATATGATGATCCCACAGTTAAAACTCTCAACTAAACTATGTTTCCTTACAGAAAAGACAATCTATCGTCAAATGTATGTAACTATGTTTCAATTGAAAACATTATATTAATATAACATTTCTATATTCATTGATAATTAGATTGAATATATAATTTCACCGTTGAATTTTCTCGGTTTTTTAATTAGATCTCTCTTACTAAAACATTCATATGAAAAATAAAATGTAAATCATAAATAAATAAATAAATAAAACGTTGAAGGGACAAAAATGGAGTCAAAATTTGCAGGCTTCAGCTCTGATCCATAAAGTGTTTGCAACGATCAAAATAGCCAAAGTGTTTGCATGAACACATAGTGATCCTTACACGACGTCGTTTAATTTACTCTGTGTCCGTCTCTTCTTTATATTATTATACACGTATAAATATCCCATATTCGGTGCCAACACACTCAACACGAATAAAATACCCTAAAGCTCTTAATCTGTGAACCTTTTATTGGAAGGTTTTTTTTTTTTTTTAAAAAAAAAAAGGTTTGGAAGTGCTACAACTTATGAGACGTAACCGATGTATCTTTGGGGATGGACAAGACGCCTGAATCCGTCAGCACATTGCAGGTCGTATTCATCTTGCAGAAATAACAACTCTCGGCTCGGCTTATTGTTTTAACGCTTTAAATCTATTTATTTTCAGCTTTCATTTATATTGTAAGAACTGAAATAATCAATTTTCAGTTCTGTACATTTTCCATTTTAATTCGACACACATTTAATAAGAGGCCTTCATATATATATAGGTGATTTGTACTTTCAGATGGTGAGTTTAATTGTCACCTTATTTCTACATAATCAATATGCGACTATTCATAAGTGATAATCCAACAAGTCCCTTCACGTGTGAGTACGAGGTAGGCTTATAGCAGGTTTGTAAGATCAAATCATCTCAGGTCTTCTAATGCTATATTAGATACATTTGGTGGGTCAAATTATCGCAGGTCCTATATTGAGCTCTCTCCGACTAGATCAGACTCATTCTAATGCCTTATTAAACATTAGGCCAACTCGATACCAAATTAAATTTACATAGTCAAATAAAGGGTGTAGTCCTACGGAGACGAATAGAATCTTAAGAGAGGTAGGTAAACTTATTTTCCAATGAGGTTTCAATTCTAAGTCAATTGGCAATGTGATAACTAGTCTACTAGACTTACAAAACTCAGTTGTCCTATAAAATTAACGTGAGATAATTCACAAGTGATATTACAACACACACAAAATAATATAGTGAGTCATCGATCGTTAGGTTGAAATTTGATTGTATAGCAACTTTGGTTGAATTTCGGTGTTGTAAGCGAAACCATATTTTAAATTGTTTATAAAGTAAAAAAAAACATGATATTCGATGGTATACTCGTGCATTTTTGTTCAATTAGCTAATATCGCACCATACAACTATTAAATTGACTCATACAAGAATTTGTGTTCTATTATTATGTGTAAGTTGTACAATTAAATCACATCATTAAATTTTACTTAATTCGAGACATACAGAATATTTTTTTAAGGAAGAATGAGATGTGATCATTATCAACCTAAAACCTCATCCATAGCAAACAAAGGTCAAGTTTCCTCTTATTTCATAAATAGTGCCAGCCGGTGACATTTTAATTTACAAGTGATTCATAAATATATGTATTGATATATATTTAAAAAAAATATATATTTCAAACATTTCAAACTATATGTTAATATATTATTTATAACTAGTCCTCATGTGGGTGGAATCAAAATATTGTTTTCAGTCAATTAGTTGGAGGTTGGAGCACAATTGTTAAATTAAATAATCTCATAATTAAAAAAAAA
The DNA here is from genome assembly GCA_902706635.1 of Striga hermonthica. Lineage (NCBI taxonomy): Eukaryota > Viridiplantae > Streptophyta > Magnoliopsida > Lamiales > Orobanchaceae > Striga > Striga hermonthica. The sequence goes on from CACSLK010003174.1 coordinate 2,003,742, forward strand.
AAATAGTTGTAAGCTAAAGGACCAAATAAAAATAAAAATTTAAATAAAATTTGGGAGGGAATAAACTTTGATGAAGAATGGGGCAAAAATATGATATACGGTGCATAATAATTTATTAGGGAAGTTGGAGTATATATAAAAATAAATTGCAATATACACCTCAAAAAGCCATGCAAGTCCTACGTGAGCAATAAATTATAGGGGTATGGGCCATTATATAATTAGTAAACAGTTGTGGGTGCATTGGGAAAAGCAAGATTGGGCTCGCCAATCGAGGCATTACGATTATGAACTCGTCTTGTTGGGCTTTTTTTCGTTATCCTTTGCCGCATAAATACATAATTCGCTTCATATCTTTTGTTATCAACGAAAATAATAATAATATTGATAATAATAATAATAATAATAATAATAATAAATAATAAATAATAATAATGAGGATTTGCTTGGGATTTACTAACCGAAATATGAAGGGTATAACAAGGGTTGCTTCAAGTGGTAGTAAGTAGTTTGATTCCGTTTAAGGAAGGTCTCGATTTCGAGTTCTTGTGGATGCATAAAACTTTTGTTGGGAGACTCATCCACCACTGTCATGTGTGCGATTTGAATCGATCAACGGATTAGTCGGGGCATAGTTCCGGATACCGTAACTGGTTACCAAAAAATATGAAGGATATAATAGAAATATATCGGATAAAAAAAAATTAATTGGGTTGATTAGGTTGTTAAAAGAAAGTGACATATTTTAGTGGCTTGTTTCTAAATGTGCATATTTTGTTTATATTCATTACATATATTATTTGTTTTTATATAAAAATCAAAGTATAAACAAAATTTATTTTCATTTTTCATCCTCAAATACGATGTCTAATATGGCATTTAGGATAACTCGGTAATTTGACTTGGTAAAGTTTAGCTCGGTAATATTATTTAATATAATTAAATAATACGAAATAATCATTTTTAATATCACATTAACTTTAAATTATACCTTATTAATAAATTTATAGTATTTATTTAGGTAATCAGAAAATACTAGTACGTAACCCGTGCGATGCACAGACTATATTTATTTTGGAGAATATTATAATTTGAAGTGTATTAAAAAATAAAATAGTGATATTACGTAGGTAAATTGTGAAATCATAAAATATTCATCATAAAAAAAAAATTATTAAGAACCTTATTGTACAATATTATTAGTTTGATTACTTGGCAACTTGTTGTCCCCAGAAACTAATATTTTAAAATCATTTCTATTACTTCCATGCGAAACAACAACATATAGTAGGCGTGACTAAATACTAATTTATTTAAGAAAAAAGTCAATGTACAATAAAATCTGACGCTGATTTTTATTTATTGTAATTACATGCAAAACTATAAGTAGGAACAGATGTCGTTGGAACTTAAATGAAACTCTAAGATCAGAATAATCTACTTATAATATGATAATTTACCTGACAGTTCGACAATGAGTTGTTAGTTTATCATTTTAATATCGATTATACCTAATTAGCGAAATAATATTTATCATTATTTTTATAGTTTTATATTTCATTATAAAAGAAAATTAAACATGTATATTTAAAATATTAAAAACACCTAAAATATTATATTACATGTGTGACGTTAATTCACGTTAATTTTTTTAAATCGAACAATTTTTAATTGGACTACTGCACTATTATATTATATGTATGAATATTTTTTATGTAGTAAATATATATATATATATAGATATATATATATATAGATATATATATAGATATAGATATAGTTTTTGTCTAGCAAATTTATATTTTTATCAATACAATCAATAGAAAATCGATTTCCTATACAAAATTTCAAAAACTTTGTTTTAAAAACAATAGTAACAAATAATATAAAATGAGGATTTGTATATATCTCACATAAAAGGGTATATATATATATATGTATATATATATATATATCATAATAAATCGTTTATTTTCAGAATTTGCTACAATGAATAAACCAATTTGAATGTTACTATAAAATTATATTTTGTGTATATATATGACAACCTAAATCATTGATTCTAATAAATATGATGAAATCAAAAAAGAATCTTTCATAAATGAGAATTCTAAAATTGGCGCCATATAAATTTGAATATTACTATAAAATTGTATTTTGTGTATATAACATATATGCTAATCCAAATTATTGATTCTAATTAAAATAAAAAAGAATCCTCCATAAATGAAGATTCCAAAATAAGCTACATAATTATGCACAAGAAATCAGCTACATAAATCAAGATTCCAAAATAACCTTTACCTACAAAATAACTATTAACTTAATTAAAGTAAACATATAATTCTCTAAAATAAACACAAAATGAAATCTGAGTTATATGGAAACTATGCAATTAATGATTTATTTTTTTATTTAAATAGTATTATATTATTTCCATCTATAGTAAGTAATTAATGCTGATGGCGAGAAAATGTTACTAAAAATGATTTAAGTTAATCCTTATTATATATTAATAGATGGTATGATTTACTTGTTGTATATAAAAAATTCACTGTCTTCGTAGCATAGAAAACAAGCATTAATGTGTTTATATATTAGTAGTTTAGATTTAGAAAGGGTGATGTAAGGTCTTCCATAGATAAATTTTATTGATGTTATGATAGACAACTTAATACTTCCACAATTATTACCTTTTCCACAATTATGCATATTTTGAAAATAAAATCCCATACAATACAAAATAACATAATTAATCCTCTTACATATAATTACTGAATGTGTTGAGTCTATGAGATAGACTCGCATGTTTCCTGATCGTAAAATTCGATACTTCATTATTTGGTTTGAATATATTTTAATTTATTTCCAGTCCAAAAATAATTAGATCCGAATTATCTATAAACATATTGATTATTTATGACCATTTTAGATGTATTAGTTGCATTTTGATGTCATTTCTTATTATAACCATTGAATTGTAAATGCATTTTAATAGTTAGTAATTTTTTGTATTTTTTATCAGTTTTACGTATATATTATATCAAATTAATCGTCGTTTGATAAACTTTGATTTGACATTCATATTGTATGTATAAAATATATAAATTATATTTATCTTTATAATAATAATAGAATTATTTTTCAGTATTAACTAGAAAATAAAATTATTTATCGATTAATATATTTATGTTCAAAATAGTTATATGTTACAAATGAGAAAAATTATTATAATAAAATACATTTAAGTCGCAAAAATATCAAACATCATTCTACAATATATAATGACATATAATGAAATTTAAGAATAAATTTTTTAACAAACACATAAAAATTTCACAAGAATGTATTTTTTTAAGGCATAATTGTTTCAAAACCGTAATCCTCCCTATATATAATTCCCGAATGCGCTGAGCCTACGTGGCTGCTTCTGGTGCTTCGGAATCCTATTTGGCGAAGAATCATGCTTCGTAATTAGGTTTGGACAAATAATATTGATATATTAATAATTAATAATCTAGGTTCGGGTATTCCATAAATATTATTTAGCTAACTTAGGTATTTTAATATCACTTTTACTAATATAAGCTTTGATTATTTATAATTTTACATAGTGAAACACTAAGTGACTAATATATCCCTAAATTTTGATTTGCTTCCTTCAATAACCTATTGAATTATAAATGTAATTTAAAAATTGATAACTTTTGTATTTAATATCGGTTTTACATATATAATATATCAAATTAATCATCTTTTGATAATCTTCGATTGACATCCATATTGTATATATAAAATAAATAAATTATATTTATCTTTATAATAATAAAAAATAATAATATTTATTAAAAATTTATTAGAAAAATAAAATTATTTCTCAATTGATATATTTATATTTAATGTAGTTATATATTGTAAGTTAAAAAATTATATAATATAACACAAGTGAGTCACACAAATAAAAAGTATCATAATAAATATATAATAATATATATATTCTTATAAAATGTATTTAAATTTTCAAACAACTTTTTCTCATTAATTTTAAATTTTAAGAAAAAAATTAGCAAGCACCCGTGTAATACACGGGTGTTGTACTAGTCTTTTACTAAATTGCAATAAAACTCAATTTTTTTTAAGTTTGCTATTAAATTCCCAACCTTTTAAGGTTTAATTATGTTGCATGTTATGCTCCGATTGGTTTTCCGACATCCTCTTTGCTGATGTGTCCGGCGAATTGTCCGACGTGACTTTTTTTTGTCTTAAAACATACATATATTCATTTTCACTTCATAATTTCTTCACTTATTACACACTCCCAAATTCTCAATTTTTTTTCCCTCTTGCGACCCTAAATTGAGATTTGTGGAATGTTCGTTGTTCTCGTTGCTTCTTCTATTGATATTGGCTCTCAATTTTTCCAGCTCCTCAAATTTGGGATGAAAAATCTCGAATTAAGGTTGCAGTGGAAAAAAAATTGGGAATTGGGGAGTGTATAAGAAGAAAGAAATTATGAAGTGGAAATGAATGTGT
>CACSLK010003174.1:2079441-2089666 GCA_902706635.1 Striga hermonthica
AAAAAAACTCTTTCTGCCAGTATAGTAATTACAGCAAAGATTCAAACTTTCTACCTATAAAGTGGATGAGATAAAATGAAGTAGAATTGAATTAAGGTGTCCAAAAAGAAGATAAACCATAAATAATTATGATTTGAAAACTATAAATAAAGATATCGTATGTGGAAATTGAAAGGACTTATTATTGCAAGTATGAAAACAAGACATTGCAGGTAGAGGTTTTCCTTCATTGACTTCTTGGTACCAACCATTACAAAGAATGAGAAAATCTCCACCGTCCGCCATAAATAAATAGTTTTTTCAAGATAAATTTGAGTTGCAGGTGGCTCCCATTGTTTTAATACACATTTTAATACATTATTGTTACCTGTTTGATTCTACAATGGAGGTTTGAAGATCAGGAGAAAGAACGATGAGATAGAGAGAGAGAAGATGGAAAGCTGCGTGAATTGAATAATGAAAAATTAGGGTTACATGTGGTGTTTGGTTGGTATTTATACCAACATACATAATGAGTAAAAAGAGTTGTTACTATAGTTAATAGCAACTATAAGGGTACTAAGCTAGAAGGTAAAAATACAAAACATATAAAAAATGCGATTTATATCTCTAATATCCCCCCTCAAGCTACACATGCACATTGTGCAAGTGAAGCTTGGACTGCAGATGATCAAATAAAGGCCTAGGGAGAGCCTTAGTGAGGAGGTCNAACAATTATTTAATTAATTACAATACCATAATTATAATCCAATATAATTATTAATGTGATCATGTATATATGTCCTTAAAATGATTGTCTCTAGGACACATATATCAACAGCATCTCCATAAGGTTTATTTAACATACATTTATTTACTATGGACAGCAAACAAGTTTCCACTGTGTAATAAAAATAAAAATGTGGTGTTGGACGGTGGTTGACCAACGCGGTTTACACTCTCCCATAGTATAAATTTACATTGGAAATTAATTCCCTTAACAAAATAAAATAAATGAAAATGATAAAGAATGATGTTAACATATAAATTAATTAATGACATTGGCTTTTCTTGCGAGTCATTTATGAAACGAAATTTTGGAAAAAAAAAGTTAGTCTAATTACTAATAACTTAATATAAGTTCAGCTGATTAGGGTTTACATATTTAATTATATATAGCATTATGATTCATAAGAAGATCAATAAATAAAATCATATATATATATATATGATGTCACATCAATATTTGTTTGAAATTAACATCCAAGATTAGGTGTATATTAATTCAAAACATGTTGAGCCTAAGTCAGATTCTCACGCTTCAGATGCTGATATGACGAAAATCTATGTTTCGTAATGTTGTTTATATATTCATTTTTGATATATTAGACTTGGTATTCGACATAAATATTTTTTTTTCAAATTTGGTAAGTGTATATTTAATTTTGATATTCTTTGTTCTCCTAGTACACATTTCCTTCTTAGTTTGGGCAATTATCAATTTTACCATATTATAAGTTTTTTTATATATTTATCTCCTAAATTACGATTTACAAATCATTTTCTGTATTGTCTATTCCTCTTTTTTTTTTTTCATCAATTAATCCATCAAAAATTTTATCATATATTTTTCTTAACTCAACATCCGTGTAGTTCAGTTGTGCTGGTCGAAAATTCTATGGAACCATCGGATGGCTCCTTATGGAGTCATTCATGACTTGTTGTGCCGACACATGTTGTTTGATTCTACAATGGAGGTTTGAAGATCAGGAGAAAGAACGATGAGATAGAGAGAGGGAAGATGGAAAGCTGCGTAAATTGAACAAATGAAAAATTAGGGTTACATGTGGTGTTTGGTTGGTATTTATACCAACATTCATAATGAGTAAAAAGAGTTGTTACTATAGTTAATAGCAACTATAAGGGTACTGGTAAAAGTGCTAAGCTAGAAGGTAAAAATACAAAACATATAAAAATGCGATTTATATCTCTAATATCCCCCCTCAAGCTACACATGCACATTGTGCAAGTGAAGCTTGGACTGCAGATGATCAAATAAAGGCCTAGGGAGAGCTTTAGTGAGGAGGTCTGTTGGTTGTTCTTTTGTTGGGATGTAGTGAACTGAAATCAAGTGTTGGGCTATCTTCTCTCTTATCAAATGACAGTCAAGCTCGATGTGCTTGGTTCTTTCATGGAAGACGGGATTAGTAGCAATGGCCAAAGCAGGTTTACTATCTGAGAAAATAGAAACAGGGCATCTTGAAATAGGTACAGAAGCCATTGGATCTCACAAGCAGTGGATGCCAAGGCTCTGTACTCTGCCTCAGCAGAGGACCTGCTAATGGTGGACTGCTTTTTAGACTTCCAGGAAATCAAGGATTTGCCAAGAAAAACAGCATATCCTGTCACACTTTTCCTGGTGTCTAAACAGCTGGCCCAGTCACTATCACAGTAAGCACTTAAAGAAATAGATGGAGATCTTGAGAAAAGGATTCCCTTACCAACCGTGCCCTTAATATACCTGAGGATCCTGTGCACTGCTGCAAGATGATGAGAAGAGGGTTTTGCAACAAATTGACTCAATGTTTGAACACTATATGCTATGTCTGGTCTAGATATAGTTAAGTATAATAGTCTGCCAATTAATCTTCTAAACTCAGAAGCATCAGTTAAAATATAAGAATCATTAGCATGCTGAAATTTTTGGGTAGAGTCCATTGGTGTATTAGAAGGTTTGCACCCTAAGAAACCAGTATCAGAAAGTATGTCTAAGGCATACTTCCTTTGACACATGTTGATGCCAGTTTCTGAGTGTGCAAATTCTAGACCAAGGATATACTTGAGGGTTCCCAAGTCTTTAATAGTAAAGCAGTTGTCTAAATGCTTTTTAATGGCAGTAATTGAGTCAATATTATCCCCAGCAATAATGATGTCATCAACATATACTAAAAGAGCAATAAAAACAGATTTATCATTGAGGGTAAACAAAGAGCAGTCAACAATGGATTGTTTAAAGCCATAAGCAAGAAGACATGATGTAAGTTTTTGAAACCACTGTCTAGAGGCTTGTTTAAGGCCATATAGACTTTTCACAAGTTTGCAAACTCTTTTATCATCAGAAGAGCAATAACTAGGGGGAGGGGTCATATAAACATCTTCATCTAAATCTCCATGAAGAAATGCATTATTCACATCAAGTTGGTGAAGATGCCAATTTTTAATAGCAGCTAATGCAACAACAAATCTAACAGTAGATATTTTTGCAACAGGTGAGAAGGTATCAAAATAATCTATTCCCTCCTCTTGAGTATACCCTTTTGCAACTAATCTAGCTTTATATCTTTCTATGGAACCATCAGCTTTGTATTTAATTTTATATACCCACTTACACCCAATGCAATGTTTGTCAGCAGGCAAATCAGTTAAAATCCATGTGTTTGTCTGTTCTAGAGCCTTTATTTCCTTATGCATAGCCTCTTGCCATAAGGGGTTTTTAACAGCCTGATTGTAAGTTTTAGGCTCAGTATGACATGATATGGATGCAGTGAAGAATAATGATTATTAGATAAATGAGATGTGGACAGATAATCAGAAATGGGATATTTAGATGTCCCAGAAGTGGTATGAGAAATGTCAGAAGAGTTGGAAAAGGCAGAAGCAGTAGTATGAGAAGGCAAGTTATGTTCATAGAGACTGAGATATGAAGGTGGTTTGCTAGGTCTAGTTGACCTTCTTCTGGTTGGAGAGGAGTGTGACTGGGTTTGATTTGGTTGAGAGATTTGTGTAGTAGGCTGTGAAGGTTGTTGCATAGATAGTGCTGGAGTGTTAGATGATTGAGGTAATATAGGAATAGTAGGTTGAGGTGATATAGAAGTAACTGGTTGAGATAATGTAGGGTTGTTTAGAACAGGGGTAGTATCATAATGAAAGGGTTGAGGAGTAGGAAACAGAGAAGTAGGGGAAGTATCAGTGGAGTTTGTTTGAAATGGAAAGACAGTCTCATAGAAAACCACATTTCTGGATATGAATGTTCTCTTGGTTTCCAGGTTATAAAGCTTATATCCTTTATAACCAAGTGGATAGCCAATGAGGATGCACTTAGATGCCCTATGATCAAACTTTGATCTGCGTGCAGTTAAAGATGATGCAAAACATAAACAGCCTATGACCTTTAAGTGATCATAGGTAGGTGGCTTTTTGTAGAGTAATTCAAAAGGAGACAAGTTTTTCAGAACAGTTGATGGGACTCTGTTGATAATATGAGTGGCAGCTAAGACACAATCAAGCCAGAATGTTAATGGTAATGATGCATGAAACAGCAAAGCCCTGACAACTTGTAAAAGGTGTTGGTGCTTTCTTTCCACCCTACCATTCTGTTGAGGGGTTTCAACACAACTGGTTTGGTGAATAATGCCATGAGATGTATAAAAATCATGAAGTAGAAACTCAGTACCATTGTCAGACCTCAAAATTTTGATTTTAGTATTAAACTGAGTTAAAACCAAGTTGTAAAAATTTGATAAATGAGTTCTAGTATCAGACTTATGCAAAAGTGGATAGACCCAAGTGACTCTACTATGGTCCTCTACAATGGTAAGAAAAAACTTGTGTCCAGAATGAGATGCAACAGAGTATGGCCCCCAAATGTCACAGTGAATTAAATCAAATGGTGCTATACTAGTAGATGAACTAACTGAAAATGGAAGTTTCTTTTGCCTTGAAAAATGACAAACATCACAAGGTGTATTATTAACATAAGAAGCATTGGGTTTGCAAACATGAAGCTGATTCAATTTTGAGTATGACAAATGTCCAAGTCTGTGATGCCATAGAGTATGTTCATTTACAGGTAAAGAAGAAATTACATTCTCAGCAGCATATACATGATGAGTAGGAACAGTAGAAGAAGAAACAGAAACAATGTTTTTATTGTCAACAGAAAAATGATAAAGGCCATCTTTCAGTTCAGCAAAACCAATCATTTTGGTGTTGATCAGATCCTGTATTATACAATGAGAAGACAAGAATTGTATGCTACAGTTAAGAGTAGACACCAATTTAGAGACAGATATAAGATTGAACTTGAATGATGGGACATACAAAGCATCATGTAGTGTAATATGAGAAGATAATTGAATATCACCAACATGAACAGCAGTAGTTTGAGAACCATTTGGCAAATTAATAGGAATATAGATGTTTTTTATATTGCCAGTAAAAAGAGAATTATCACAGATCATGTGATCTGTTGCACCAGTATCTAAAATCCATGAAGAGTCAGATAAAGCAGTATTAGTCATGCATGAGTAGTGAGAAGTAGTACCTTTGTGCTCAGTGAATGCTGTAGCAATGACAGGGGTATGAGTAGTATTACCAGATGTGGTAGAGCCCTGTCTAGCATCCTGAGCCTTTTTGAATGCTACAAACTCACTAAACAAACTGTCAGTGATGTTGGCATCAAAATTGTTAGAATTGGTGTCAATTGGCTGTAGAGGTTGAGTTGTGGTAACAGCATTGGCAGAGGGAGTTTTTCTGGGGCCTTTAGGTCCAATCCAGTTGGGTGGATAACCAATAAGTTGGAAGCATTTGTCAGAGGTGTGGCCAAGGTAACCACAGTGGGAGCATTTGGGTTTAGGTTGTTGTTTGTTGTCTTTGGGATAAGGAGGTTTGTTAAATTTGAAGGACTGAGGATGAGTTTTGACAGCCATGGCTAGAGGTTCAAGAGTTTTTGAAGTATTGGTTAAGGCTCTTTGGCTCTATTCTTGCAGTAAGAGTGAGTATACAGTAGAGAGTGAGGGTAATGGTGTGGAAAGGAGGAAATGGCTACGGAGAGAGGAGTAAGAGTCATTTAAACCAACCAAGAACTTCATCACAGAATCAAATTGCTGAGCAGCAGCCATAACATCATAGAGATTACAAGTACAATGAACAATAGCACCACAAGTACATTTGAATAGAGGTCTGTATGTGACATATTCATCCCAGAGGGATTTAAACAGATTATAATAGTGAGTGACAGACATTGAGCCCTGATCTATAGTATTTAATGATTTTTCTAACTGAAAAACCCTAGGACCAGAGCTTAACGCATATCGTGTCTTAATTTCATCCCAGACCTCTTTAGCAGTTGTAAAAAACAGAAGCGATTGACGAATATCTTTCGCAATAGAATTCAATAGCCATGAAAGTACAAGGTTATTCGCCCTCATCCAAGAGAGATACAGAGAGGGATTACCAGATGACGACGGAGGAGAGATGGTACCGTCGACAAATCCCGCTTTATTCTTGACGCTGAGGGCCATTTGGATCGCGCGACTCCAGGAGACATAGTTGTCGCCGGTGAAAAGCTCAGCCACAATCAGGGCGCCAGGATTGTCGCTAGCGTGTAAGTAGTAAGGAGACGAGACGTCATCAGTGAGGCTTGTGTTGCTCGCCATGGCAGATCGAGATATTTAGGTTTAGCGAGAAAAAAAAAGAAGATCGAGAGATCTAGGGTTACAGAAACAGCGATGCAAGGATCTAAACAGAGATCATCGAGTAAAAGGTGCGGAAGCAGAAAAAATCAGTCACAAATCAGAGATTTGTGACCTCTGATACCATGTTTGATTCTACAATGGAGGTTTGAAGATCAGGAGAAAGAACGATGAGATAGAGAGAGGGAAGATGGAAAGCTGCGTAAATTGAACAAATGAAAAATTAGGGTTACATGTGATGTTTGGTTGGTATTTATACCAACATTCATAATGAGTAAAAAGAGTTGTTACTATAGTTAATAGCAACTATAAGGGTACTGGTAAAAGTGCTAAGCTAGAAGGTAAAAATACAAAACATATAAAAATGCGATTTATATCTCTAATACATGTACAATGTGTATTTATTGTGCGAGACGTGTCAATACACTGTTTGTGAACAATTGTGGATGACTCAATAGGCTGAGACATCCCATAACTCCATAGCAAAACCGGTGTGCCTCAAATTATAAGAATTGTTCAGCGCACCTTCTAGAATATTGCCAATTGTTCTTTGGACAAGATTTTCACGAGAGGGTCTTAAGCTCGTCCATATTAAAAGTGTTTGGTGTGACGACAGTTGTTAAGTACAATTTGGATCTGCCTCTGCGTCTGTGATACAGCTAATTGCAATAAGTTGAAATCTTTTTAAATTAATAATAATTAAAATCAATAACCTAACGGCTACACCCAAAAGCGTTTGGATGAGATGACTTGGGTCACTTCCAGCTTAACCAGTGGTCTCGTGCTCGAACCCTGGGAATGCAGCAGTGTTAAAACTCTTGAGGGAGAGCTTTGCTGCTCTTGTGGTCCTACCCGACTCGATTCTGGATTAGTCGATTTCCCTGTGGATCCGGAAACCGGAAGGTCCATGTACCAAAAAAAATAACCCTAACGGCTACTATATAGAGTTTGGCGATTAATTTTCGATTTTAGGTGAATTTTTACCATCAGTAAAATTCACCTAAAATCGAGTTGGATCAGTACTGATTGATTTTTACATTTCACAACCTTTTTCTGCCCAGTGCCCACCGGTACGCGAGGCCCAGTTAGCAATTATGCAAAAGTTGAAGGACCGCTCATAGTATCCCAACTCCCAAGTAACCAACTACATGAAGACTTTAGGGAGTCACAAGTTTGTAAAATTTGTCATTCTCTCCAATATTTTGCTTGAGCTTTTTCAATGGTTGGTACAGTAACTTTTAATTTCTTACCAATTTCTTTCAATATTATTTTGGGTTTTCAATTTAAGTACAATAACTTTTAATTCATTCAATGTTCTATTTTATACCTAATAATGAAATAGACTTCACTTGGTTCTGATTCGGACTAGGATAGTGATGAAACAGCTTCTTCGACTTCCGTAGCTCCTTCTTCGACCTCGAGCAGCTCTCGTACCTAGAAGAACTCGACAATGAAAAGGGAATTTTTCGGTGAAGAGCTTCCGATGTTTGAGTCAGTTCTAATTACAGATAGTGTGTGTAGAGAATGTAACTATATAACTCACCCACTATTTCCCTTAATATAGAGAAGCTATGTCTTGTTCTCCAAGCTTGCCCGGAGCATTAACCCTACTGCCCTTGCTGCCCGTCCGTATGACATACTGTACTTGCGGTGTCTCAGGTTGTCAGGTATCAGAAATGCAGACGACTCAATCTCATCCTGACGTGTGGTCCAATCCTCTCATAGCGTGGTTTTCTAGTTAGATGCTCTTTTGTCCCCTTATAAGGTCGAAACCTCTTTACCAGGTTGAAACCCTCCGTCTGGTAGAGCTTGTTCTTCTCCAGCTCCCCTATTGCCCGAGCAGAATGAGATCGATTCGACTTCTTAGTCACTTACGCTCTAGGTGATCAAATGTGGCTTCCTCCGCTGACCCAGTTTAACTGCACAATTTCCTTTGTACATTCGGACCAATATTATATCCTATGTCAATACCTATTTTCTTGAAATTTATAAAGATATGTATGAGCTATATTCCATGTCATTGCTTTCGTCAGACGCTTTTTTTATCAACCATAAATTCAAAATTCATTATAAACTCTCAAAGTAAAGATTTGAAGAAGTTGCAAATTAAAGTTGTTAAACTAAACGAGTCGCTCGTGTACTCGGTTCAAACTAGCCAAACTCGAGCTTGTTTAGTAACGGGAAACTCAGCTTGTAAAGACTAAAAAGTATTAAGAATTACGACATAATTTATGGTTAGGCTCGATAATTCTCGATTTTGACTTGTTGGTATTGATTGCCAAACCGAGTTCAAACTCGTTTAATTAATTTTCGGGTCAACAAAGATTCGAACCCAATTTCGAGTATCAGGAGCTCGAGTTCGATTCGCGTTACACACCAAACATTATTAGAATAAAATTGCAATTATTTCCCACAAACTTAGATGAATTTCCATTATTTGCACATTGTTAGTGAATGAGCAACCACACAAAGAGGCTACACAAATTATTTTCCATTAATTTTCATATACACTTGTAATAATGTCATAGAGTCCATTGGTAATTAGTCACTTTCTGTATTCATGAAATTGAAGTGGAATTTATTAGATTTTGTCCTTGCTTTCAAAATCAAAGTTAGATTTTTTTTGCCCTTCTCCTTCTTGATCAATAAGGACTTGGCTTGTTTAACGCGTAAGACTTGCAGAGTTAAATTATTAAAACCCTATAAAGGAAGCAAGTTAAATAAGAAAAAAGTGAAAAGCAACACACATAAATATTGCAACAATTACTTTACTTCAACAGGTAGATAAACGTATATAATAAATGATTTACATATGTTATTATTATTATTTTTTTTTTACAAGAAAATGAGGTAAAACCGAACTATGAAAAAATCTTGCGAAGATAAGACACGCCGACCATATCATGATGTAACCATATTTCTGCCCCCGGCAGGGGGCAATCCAACTGATGAAGACCACCCGAACCCTTTGCTGCCAAGGATGTCAAATAGTCCGCAACAAAATTGGCCTCCCGATAGCCATGAATAATCTCCACAGCCCAAGGACGACCCATAAGCTCCTGAATCCCCTTCAACACACTCCCATGCGGCCCGCTATAATATCATCATACTGTACCATCTCAATGATACTCTTATTGTTGACCTCAACTTTAACTTTTCGGGCCCCGATGTCCCAGGCCAACTGTAACCCTTGGAACAACTCCCATAATTCGGTCCCGGTAATTGAATAGAATCCGATTCATCAAAACCCCATTCACCCATCTCCCATGGTGGTCTCGAATGACACCATCTGCGCTCGCCATTCCCGTCGATGGAACAAGCTTTCATCCGCATTGACCTTTAGCTCGTCCTCCTTCGAGCAAGGATGACAGAGAAGATTGGAACGATACAGAGAAGATTTGCATGACAACTGCGCAAGGATGACACGCATAAATGATTTAAATATGTTGCTATTAGGTTTAATCATTAGAGGGACACACTTTATTTAAAAATATAAATATTTATATTAAAAATATCATATTTTTATCTATATTGTATATTATGGAATTTCAGTATAAAATTATGCATGCTTATTGGAAGAGTATTACTCTACATCCACTAGAGAGGCACATTATTGTTTGGCACTTGGTGAATAGTTATTAGCTGAATGAATTAGCTAGCTCATACGATAGGTGATTAATTATGTAGAGTGTTTGATAATTAATAAAAAAGCCATTTTTATTGGATCGCCACATATCGTTTTTTATTTTTTTTTTATTTTTTTTTCACAATTG